>JAOXYM010000012.1:13139898-13154343 GCA_028567055.1 Leptatherina wallacei | reverse complement strand
GCTCTGATAGGAGAAGATGGAGAGATATAACCAACCCGGAAACGCCACCGGGGCAGGAGAACCCCCACCCCCCCAGCCTACACTGCTTTACCATATGTGTACCAGTGTGTTTATCATCACCAGTGTAGTCTGGATGAATGATGACAGTAAAACTCATGTAGAGCTCTGAGAGACAGACCCAAGACAGACAGACAGAAAGACTAACAGGGTGAAAGGGGAAAACACAGTGTTTTCGTGGCTCCACATCTCCCAGAGCCATTTTCTCTGAAACGTCCCACCAGTCTCATATTTACATACATCGGATTGGAGTTTCTGGAAATCCTGCTCTCGCTGCCCCTCCTTCTGCTCTGCGCATATTCAAGCAGGTCCTGCTGTCCAACAGGCTGCAAGGGATGAGTTACTTAATTTAAAGTGTTAATCAGGTATTTATCAATTTAGCTCCAAGGAGCTTTAAGCATTTGGAAAAAGTGAGAAGCTTGTTTTTTTCCCCTTCTGAAGGCAAATTATTCTTCATAAATGTCTTCTGTAAGGAAGTAGGGAAGGAGTTGGAATGCACAAAGGAGAGGAAATTGGCTGGGAGGAAAGGGATAAGTTGAAGAATTTTTCGATTGCCTTGAAGAGAGCGTGGCATCCTGTACAGCGGCACCTTCCTAACGCACACACTTGCTTGAGCATCACACACTTCAATCAGAAGTGTCACAACACCCAGTCCAGCTCACACACATGCATGCAACTTTAAATACTCATACACACTTAGATATATCCCAAACTTAAAGCACACATTCATCGAACACACACACACACACATTCAAAACTCTTGAATTCTACTCCTGTGTTCAGCCCAGTATATCCAAGTATACAGGTGAGGCTTTGGCCAGATTGAGGAGCAGACCATGGATTTCTTTAATGTTGAGTCTCATGTGTGGCTCTCTCTGCCAGCATCCCAGCATAAGGTCGTACACTTCTTTAGGACAGGTCCTAGGGCGCTGCAGCACCCTTCCTTGAGTTATACACTCTATGACCTGCAGTGGATGAAACAGAGAGAAAGAAATATAGACATCACCTTTAATATCTCTAGTCTTGCACCAATTAGGCTAAATTTCACCACTTTGCATGTGTGTAAAGTTCCGTGAAGATGATAGAGTATCTGCTCGGCAAAGCGGTGTCACCTTGCTGCAGTGGCATACAGTGGAAATGTCACAGGGAATACTTTCTTTTTTACTAAACTCCCTCAAGTCACAAAGTACTCATCTATACCAATCTGATACAATTCAATTTTAGCAGTGTGAGAGTCTACACCTCACATCATGCGCAAATAGCGTTTCAGCGTGCATCAAGCTTTATATACCAGTTCTTTACATGAAGGCTAAACCATTTTAAGTCGTCCGTATAGATGAAAATATGCTGCTAAAGGAGAATACAGGCAGTGCATCTCATTTTCTTACAGCCATTTAGAAAAAAAATCTGTAATTGTCAGCCTGCAATTTAATTACACTTGTTATGATTTCCTCAACGTTAAGCTCACCCCGCTGTGTTCATAGAATGAATGCCAATTAATGGCTTTTATTACACTTCCAGAACCAGCTGTGTCTTACAAATTACTACATATCAAGGATCCAATCTGTTAGAGAGTTCTCATTTTGGCAAGCAATCAGCTACCTACCCCTCCTCATTCCGTGATTGCTATCAGTTTGTGCAAGTAGATAAGTAATTGGGATCTAATTTTGGAATAGAACTCCATGTCCTATGTAAAAGATACCTGATCTATCTTAGATTTAGGTCAGGAGGTGAGTGACCTGTGAAACAGCAGAAAACTGATAAATGTTCATGGGAAAATAAGACTGTGACCAGGGCTCGAGGTTAATTATTGAATGTAACTGGAGTTGAGGGCATCATTAGATTCACCTTGGTGTGGCTGCAGTTTAGGTGAAGGGTGGTGCCATGGGTGTTTTTCATAGAGTGGCTCAAGATTTTTTTCATTTATTTCTTATCTTATAGTATGTTTCAGCATTACATCAACATTAGGTCAGGTTGACATCCAGACATGATTCAACAATAATCTTGTATATTCTCTTGCTATGTTCCAGCTCTTCAATTAATCTATATGAGAAAAAAATCTTCATATACAACAAGATGCTGCTGTTTCATCAAGTGTGTCATTATCCCATTCATCATAATCACTGTAATTTCCTTAGCAAATTTGAGGGAATTTACTGGTTAAGTTTGGTTCTGTACCAACTGGACCAGTTGATACAGAAACAAACAGAATACTCATGTTAATAAAAAGTCAGACACACCATCTTTGATCTCTGATACCCGCACCTTCCACTCTGCTATAGTTAGTAGAGCAGAACCAGCAAAACACAGGGTGAGATTTAACCCCAGCTGTGCTCTTTTTCTCAGGTGTGAGTCTCATGAACAGTGAAATCCTTAACGACTTGCAGAGGTTCTAAGTTGTGTGACTTACAGTATTGTTACATACTATAAGGCAAAGATACAGGCCCATTGATTCCCTCATGTAAAGGTCTTGCACACAAAACTGATCAAATTTTTAGATTTATTTTTAATGAGGGGGTTGTTTTCTCATACCTTATGGCTGCAACATCTTGTTCACCATCACTTATTAAGCTGACAGTGCCTCCAAGGTGTGATTTACAGATCTGTTGCTTTGCTCAGTATTGTACAGTATACACCCTAATAGATCAACTACCATCACAACCGTGATGCCTGCTCTCATGAGATTCTAACATTGATATGTCTAATGCAATGCAGTTTCACAACAAAAATTTGTGTTGATCCACAGCACAAAACAGCAGTATCATGATAAAGGCTCAAAATGGTAAAAGTTCAAGATTTTCTGTTTCTAAAGATGCTTCCTGTGTAAATTATAATATGCATGTATTTAACATTTATAGATTATAACCTGAAACTCTGACAGCTGATATTGCACAATTACAACATCTTCAAAAATGCTTAAAGGAAGGTAAGAGGAATGGATCTTGGTGTTATATTGTGAGCTTTTATGCTTAAGAAGTGGATTTTTTAGTTTTGAGACACACCATGTGCTGCTTTATACAAAACAACCGACAAAGCAAAACATTACTATGTTTACCGTGACACTGCTGTGTTTTAGACATGTTGACAAATGCTACTACAGTTTCTGCTGAGACTGGGCTGCTCTAAATGTGGGCTTAGAAGATTGGCACATTAGTTAAAATTGGCTGTTCTGTACCTCATTGTTAGAGAGCTGATACCAAGGCTGTTTTCCATAGGTGAAGATCTCCCAGAGGACAACTCCTAGACTCCAAACATCACTTTCTGTTGTAAACTTCCTATACATGATGCTTTCAGGGGGCATCCAGCGGATGGGCAGCATGGTGTGACCCCCCACCTTTGAAAGCACACACAGAAACACATACATAGAAAGTCATTATAGTGTACTTTGAACAGATGAAAGAATGAAGATTTAGCTGGCTGTCAGGCATCTCTTTATCCCATTCTGTTCTGTTTTGTTCTGCAACATCATTCATTTCATTTGTATTGTCATGCAGCTTTTCATGTTTCTCACTCTCTATGGAATTTTAATACATTTTAAAGCAAGGCTGCAAACATTTTACTCTTCTATAACTGCTGCCTGAGGCATTTCAGTGAATGGAGTTTGATGGTTTGGTGCAGCAAACTGCATTATATCTGTGGCTGCAGCATGCCTTACCTTGACAATTTTGTTTAGCTGAAGGGTATACTGTTGAGAAAGTGTTGCTTTATACAGTATTTCCTTAAACAAAGAGAGCATTCATACTGTATTTCCTGTTGAGGATACATGGGATGCACAAACCAATTGTCCAGGAAACGCAGTTATAAGATAAATGTAAAAATTAATTGTCAGTAATCAAATGTAGGTAGTCATGTGCTTTTGATCCAAAGTAATTTGTTTTAACTTGGAGTATGTGCACCGATTGTATTCCTTGTCAGTGAAAATGAATAAATCAAATAATTATTCAATTAGATTATAAGTTTTAGCATCGAATAATGAGTTGCAGTGATGCTCAAGAGAGCAGAAATGATCAGCTGATCCCACAGGAACTCACAGATGCTGAATGACAGCTGATCATTTCATTAAGCCCTAATCAGAACTCTGCCAGCAGAGCCTGCAAAGTTGTTCTATTAATTTGCTGTTTTTATTTTTATTTTCAGTTGAGCTTCTCACACACTATCTTTACTCACAAAGACATGACTTGGGTCAATTTCATAGCAGAGCATGACCTTTTAATGTCCTGGAAAAGATAATGGGTAGGTGAATACCTTCGTTATGCGGAGTTCATCAACTTGTTTAGATTTATTAGTTTAACCGAGCCACAAACAGAACAGACAGTTTCTCTGTTTAAGATTTACCCTGTGACACTGATGCAGTTCTGTTAAGCAATTACAGAAAATATATGTATTTGTTTAAAGCACACTCAACCAAAAAGTCATCACACACACCTTTCAATACGTAATATTTGTCAAGCCTCATCAATTACATCCCAAAGCAGAATAATCAACACAGAAACACAAACATATCCAGTGCTTTGTGGGTTGGGATCTGCATGACTGAAAGTTAATCTGCCCTCAATTTAGACTAATCAGAGCAGGGTTGGATCAAGCTGTCTAAACAATTCAGATGTATTGGTAAGTACTACTTGAAAATATAAAAAAAAGAAAAACCAAAGAGAGGACTATAAGAGGGGGATATCTGCTGATAATATAGAAAAGTAAGAATGGTAAGACCTGCCATTTTGCTAAATTGTTGTTAAAGAAGCTGATGAGACAAAATTGCACCATAGTAAAGCAACCTATCACCTTAGGTGTTTGAGTACATTGTGCATAAAGTTTGAACATTGAGTTCTAATTATGACAATAATGTTCTTGAACTGGCAGAGTGTGGCTTTATTAGAGTTAATATTGCACAACTACAACAAAGAAAATTAAATTACTAAATAACTCGGAAAAAAGATCTATACGAAATTTTACACTGGATTATCCAGCCATACAAGCTATTACTCTTAAAACAAACACACAAAAAACATGTTATTTGTTAATAATTTCCATCCCAAATTTTTAAGAAATTTGAAAGAAAAAAGAAGAAGATTGCAAGATTATAAATTAAGCTGTATCCAGTAAAGGTAAGAGATGACTTTTAAACGTACCTTGTAAAAAAGGATGTGAATTGCAGTATCAGGTTTAAATAAAAAGATCCATCACAATGTTTAATCATTTAAACACATCAGCAACAGATTTTGATCCTGCGTGCAGCTGATTGAATGATGAACATCAATCTGGCATACTGTAGTTGTAAAGATAGTGTTGGAGCAGCCCGTTGTGAATTAATCGCTAAGAGAACATCTGGGGTTTGTTTTCAATAAGCTTGTCTTGTTCCAAACTCACGTTATCTTGAATCTAGAATAGTTTTTATTCTTTTGGCATGCACAACATTTGGGTTCAACTGTAATGGCTGATCTACTGTCTGTGTGGTTTATGTGGCTAACCATGTTGACTAGAACGATCCCTCATTTTTCTATTTTTTTTTTTGTTTTAAATCAAAGTCAAGTGAAAACTGACCTCACTTCTTCACCCTGTGACATCTCAGTCTACTAATGCTTTGTGCTGTTTTTCCTCATATTGCACCTCCCGTTTCCTCTCTCTTCTCTGCGGAACATGAATTTACCAACTGATCTGCGCTCCGCTGCACTACACAGCTAAAACAATCCATTTTCTCAGGTTTATGCCCGTTATTAATGGCTTGGCACTCATACTTTGCCTGTTTATATGTTAGCCAGCGAGTTATTTAATGGAGTCATAAAATGTACGCGGTCACACAGATAGTCATCAGGTTCTCTTTTATGTCTGTGGAAACATATCTGCCTCTATCTCTGCAGCTTTTACTCTTCCTGACCAGCTCCTTGCTTTTCTGCCTAAAATCACCATGTATCCCTATTTGCTTTTCTATCTATTAAGCAGGTGGTTGCAAAATAATTTAGTAAGACTGAGTTTGCCGATAGTGAGTGGCCTGAATACTCTATAAGTCTAAAGACCCATCACAAGTAAGTCTAAACAGATCAAAAAGTATCTCAACAAATATAAAATCATTTAAAACAAAATTTGATATTGCTTAAATTGACCTACATTTGTGCCAACAACATTAAAACAAAATGAGAACATGATATTGTCTTTTCCAATCAATATGAATTTTAATAAAGACTGCTGACTCTGAAAAACTTCTTATTTGGGTTTTTTTTTTTGTTTGTGTTTTTTTTTGTAAATAAGGGGTAATCAGTTGAGCAGTTTTGAAAATTTTCCCGGTTGTTTTTTGAAGAGTGTTTCTATTCACTCTATTGATAGATTACTGTCAGAACACCGATGGATCTGCTTATATCCATTAGTCTTTTTGTTTTATTCATCATGGCAGATCACTTTCCCTGATGGTCTAAAATATTAATATTGTGCACTTGAACTGCTGAGCTACATTGTTTTTTGCTTTTAAATGTGAGTGTATGTGTGTGTTTCATTGTGTTCAGACAGAGATTATTAGTGAAGGGATGTTGCTTCAAAAAGGTTATAATAAAGCTGAATGAAAGAGAAAATAGAGGATTGAAAACACAAGAAGGAGTACGAAAAGGAGGCCTCAGATTAAATGTTTTCGTCGGTGGAGGAAGAAGCATCATCAAATGTTAAGAAAGTTCCGTATACAGTTGAGCAGTTTGAGAGCAAATACTTAACAGGACACCTCACTGCATCTCTGTCTGTCATCAGCTCATTCTCCATTTTTTCTCTTTGCTGTCAGTAGCTTTGTTGACAGTGTTTGCTTCTTTGCTGCTCCCTTATCTCTTTCTCTCACCCGCTCTCACCTCCTTTAGCATTTCTCTGCCCGCTTGTCTATCACTCTTCCTCACTGTTTCATAAATATTCATCATTTCAGCTAGACCGCTGTGTGTACAGGAAAGCCTCAAAAAAAGGAAAATAAAGCAGAGGAACGATGTGAGCTCTCTTTAGTGACCTCCTGGAAGCTGTGGTATCCATGGCAACTGCACTGGTTAAAACAGTATGGGAGGTAATGTAGGAGGGTCTTATGTGACTGACCCCACCTACTCTTTGTTACATAGAAAATTGTACCTTCATCAGCTCCAGTGTTGCTATGGAAACGAAAATGATTTCCATGAAGGCTGGCATCTGCAGTACTGATGGAAAGTTTTCAGATGTTTCAGATGCATTTTAAATTGTAACCAAAAAGCCAATGGTTACATCAAATGAAATCCAGAGCACATTTGTGGAGAAAATCGAAGAACTTTAAAAAAAAACTAAAAAAAGAACCCACAACCATCATTGCAATACTCCACTTATTAGTCACCATGCAGTAATTCTGCCAAAATGTAGCTGTAAAAATTTCAGACAATGAGAAGGAAAAGAAAAGAAAAGTTGGTTCTAATAACACTCAATGATTTCCCCCAAATTCGCCTCAGTGTGGATGGAGAACACAAGGCACAGAGCTCCACATCACTTTATATTGATGTTGTCAATATAAACAACAAATGAAACAGGTAGTCATATCATGTAAGGATCTTTTTTCGAGACAATAGGGAGGAGTCAAGATAGAGGGAAACATGGAGAAGGTTTTTACTCAGAGTTGTTATTATACAGTGTTGAGGACTTCAGGTCGGTAGGTTTACTGTATAATAGGACTATGGCACAATGTATGTGTTCAAAATAACAAGAATGGGCTCAGGAAAACTGCGAGAGCATCTCTGTAGAGAACTTAAAATGACATCTATATCCAAACCCAGTCAGCTTGTATGTTTCTACCAAACATACAGAAAGTTAAAATGGTAATGTATGCTTAGCTTTGGGGATTTTTGCCAAGGCAACTCAGGGCTGCCTTTGCTTTAAAAATATCAGAATAATAAATTAGATATTTCTTTAAGATATTTCTTCTCTCTCTCTCTGCTTTTAATTCAATAACAAAACATTCGAAAAGTTGTTTTTTTCTTAGCTAATTTGGATCACCATGCACAGTTCACAGACTGCATATAAAAGCCAACAGGCCTGAGGCATGAAGCTAACAAAGTGCCAAATACTGCCAGCATTGACCAGCGTCAATTTCTCCAGTTAATGACAAGTCATTTCATCATAATAGATTAAGTCTTCGTAAATGATTCTACAATTGGAAATAAACTTTTTTTTTCCAATCAAGTTTCAATTATCCATTTCCAGTCATGTATTCATGTCCATCCTTCCATACAGCCATTTTCTACCTCTTATCTGGTTCCTGGTTGTGGGGGCCACAGTCTAAGCAGAGATCTCTAGACTTCCCCACTATCTCCTCCAGCTCTTCCTAAAAGGACACCGAGTCATTGCAGTTCAGAGATGTAAACTTTCTAGCAGGTCCTGGATCTGCCCCAAGGCCTCCTCCCAGTGGGACATGGCCAAAACACCTCCCTTGGGAGGTGTCTGAAAGGCTTCCTGACCACATGCCCAAAACCCCTCAAATGGTCCCTTTTGATACAACTTTAGTCTGAGCCTCATATGAGCAAACTACTTACTTGATCCTCAGGGGTCGGCTCAAGCACCCTTTGGACGAAGGTCATTTCCACCACTTGTATTCGTGATCTCATTCTTTCAATTACCATCCACAGCTCAGGATCATAGGTGAGTGCTGCAACACCTCGCCTTCTGACTTCACCACCACATACTTGTACAATGTCCGCATCACTGCAGACAGTACACCAATTTTCTTGTCAATCTCCTGCTCTTTTCTGCCTCCAGAAAGAAGCAGTGGTCAAAGGCTGGGACTCCGGTGGTCTGATCCCTAGTAGCTGAAATGTTCTTGCCAGATGCAGTTATTTCTGACTATAAGAAAACCAAGACAGGAATGTTCAAATATTTAACTCCAGACTCAAAACCAGCCTGGGGTGATGTTATCTCTGCCACATCCATTTATTATATAAAGTCTTTTGTGTAGATTTAATGATAGAAAAAATGTAGAAAAAATATGGACTTGATCAATAAAAAAGAACTCTTTCATAATGGATCCAGTCCATTTTTCCACCTTCTCTTTCCACAAGAGGTTCGGAAACTTTCCATGTGCCCACCTCGAGCAAATGTGTTGCTGACACCAAAACAGATCTTTCTTAGTGGAAAGTACAAACAGTCCAATGAACCCTGCAAAACAATTAACCAGTTACACCGGCAAGGCTAACGTTATTATTATTCTCTGTAAATCGTTGGGAGGTTAAGGTAAATTTAATCCCCTCAAGAAGTCTGTAGAGATTGTTCAGCTCTGCTTTCTTGCCAGTGTTTTTCTACAGCCTGCGTAACTAGCACAAAACAATTGTGCAAAAACATTAATTGTCTTTCATCCAATTCTTTGGACATAAAACCACTTTTGGGTGAAGTGTAATAAATGTACCGTACTTTATTGAGTGTGTTTTTTTTTTTATACCCTTTACGAGTCTGCTCAAACGCCTACACACACTGAAAAATGGCTGCATGGAGAGGCTCAAGGTTTGATTCAAGGCATCCTGTCTGTCTTCTGAGGCGCCTGTCAGGTTCATTGTGTAACAGGGGATTCAATGACGTCATTGCAGCCCCTTCAGTCCATCGTCTCTGCTTCTATTTCCATAAGCTCACACACACAAACACTCACACACGCATGCACACATACATACGCACTGAGAAGTGGGGGGTGAGCTCCAATTCCTCTATGACTCATCTTTGCTCCCGTCTGACGCAAAAGCGTGACTGGGTCCCTACACTCTACACCTTCCCACGCACACGCAAACACACATGTGCACATACACCCCTGTTTCTGCTTCTCCTGGATGCTGAAAAACCATCCTGTAGCTCTTTTTTTTGGGGGTGCTGTTTTTCTCCTGTCTACTTCTGCGTGTTTATTTAGTCGTTTCTCAGTGTTTCTGTCTGTCTCTGATATCCTGCACTGTGTTTGTGTAAACCTGCATGTCCCATATTGTTTGTTTCTTCCTGTAAGATGTCGTCTCCACAGGCTGCCATGCCTCTGCACCTCTCCTCTCACTCCTCAGCATATGTTCCTTTATCGCTCTATTGCTGCCTTTACTCTCCTTTTGTATCTTTATTTGTATTTTTTTGTCTCTCTTCCTGTCACTTTACTTCTTTTGCTCCTTCTTTCTCTTCTCCTGCTGCTCCCCCGTGTTTTTCCTTCTTTCATCTTTTTGCCACCATCCTGCCTCCATCTCTTGCCTTCTCCCTCTCTCTTTCTCCACTACTGCCTCAGCATACTAAACAGAAGTTGTCTGATTACTTTTCTTCCTGAGAAACGCTGGATTCAACTCCGAGGCTCACCGCCACTGCCATCACTCGTTGCCATGGCTACAGCCTCAGCACTTAGCTTTATTGAGGAGGGGTGAAAAGAAGGAAGGAGGAGGTGGAGGAGGAAGAGGGTAAGCGGGGAGGTTGTTGTGTGTCGTCGTCACACAGACAGTACAGAAGAATGCCACTGAGGAGAGTTATCAATCTTTTTTACATATTTAATTTGCTATGCATACATAATTATAGGTTACCAAAATTAATCTCATAAGTGTATCTGGTTTTGTTTTTAACATTGCAACCATTTTCTGAGGCCAAAAACATCTACATGTTGGAAAACTGAGCAAAACTTCTAGAAGTTGTCTTCTCATGGTCATGATGGTCTGAATTTTTTTTTTCAAATATTTGGGCTGTTTACATGTGAAAAATAAAAATGAGCGCTAAATCTGAATACAGCTGTGATGTAGACAACTACCTTTCCCAACCAACTAAACAACACTGATCATTTCTTTTCCCAGCGAATATAACTTATCAGTCAGCTTCATTACTGGATGATACATCCATCAAATGTCCTATAGATTATCATCTTTCAGTGTCATTCTTAAAGTCATTATTTACCCCAAATAGAGATTTTTCTTGTCATTGAATGACTGCCGTCCCACTTTATCTCTTTCTACCGCCCCCTCTGAGTTATCTGTCACTGTCAGTCATGTCAGTCTGTCACTGTGGATTGGAGAAAGGGTTGGAAAAATGGACAGTCACTTTCCATCAGTCAATACAATTTATTAGGATTTGGCCTTTTGGAAAGGTGACAGATTGTTACACAGCAGCAAAAAACAACAACTCACAGACGTGCTCTGATCTGATTTGTGTACCCCTGACTCATCTATATAATCAAAGTTGCTGAAGGTCCATGCATCACATACGCAACTGTGATTTGATGTAGCTTCCTTTATAATAGCAATTTTTAGAATTAAAATCTGGTTAAAACCTGGTTATTAAAAGTAATTAATAAGAAAACACCTTCAGCTTTTCCTTTCCTGAGTTTACTTAAGTGCATGCAGTCAGTTATTTATATGTATATTTAATTTCACTGTGTGCTGCCCTGATTGGTGCGCCTTCCACGGTGAGTGTTCAGTGGATGGACTCCGTCAGTCATGCCCATGCAGGGGGTGGCAGAGGGATCCATGCAGCAGGGAGGAATGAGGCTAGAAGCTTAAAAAAGGGAAAGTAAAGATATCGACACATACACCTACCCTGTAGTAGTCAGTGCTGTAGACATCTCTGGACATGCCGAAGTCTCCAATCTTTACCAGCAGGTTCTCCCCCACCAGGCAGTTCCTTTTGAGCAAATACATAACCAAACAAAAAAATGAATACAGAACTAAGAGTATGAGATGTTGTATGAGTAATATCATTTAGATTATGCCAGATTTGGAAACTTTATTTGGAATTTGATTGAATTATGATTGAATCAGTCATCGGTCATGAATCAGATTACAGATTATAGATTCATCTATGATTACATTTTTTTTCAGTATGATTTTTCAGATATTATTTCCTCTTTTGATTGCCATGTTAATTATCAAACTGATCCCTTTAATAGGACTTAATGAAAGTTTTGCTTAACAGATTTATTGATGATGTCCAAATGACTATGTGTTGTCTGACAGCATGTTGAAATCTCAACGATGACAAAAGAAAATATTTATTTACAGATCTTTACATTTTATTACTTCTCAAACCTTTTTTTTTTTTAATTCATCAGCAGGTTAGAGGAATCTTACAAAATTTGTGCGCACAATAATGCTTTCCTGATTTTGGAGTAAGTGACACACCTGGTTGCCAAGTCGCGGTGCACAAAGTGCTGTGATGCCAGGTAAACCATGCCAGATGCAATCTGTTGAGCGATGTGCAGCATCTGAGACTGGGTCAGCTCCACAGATCTGGTGGTCTGACCTTCTGCCATCAGAACTGCATCTGGACCATGAGCCCTGTGAGGGAACAGGTGATAAGTTTTTAAATGTTGTTTATGTTTTGAGCTTCATATCTACCATGTGGAATGCTAAATCTTTTCTGGTGGTTTTCAGATGGATTTTTCTTTTCAGTAGCAGACATCCTGTATCATTTGGGTTTGATTTAATTTATCATATAATGATGAGGGAACCCATGCCTGAGGAACTTGTTTAGGTCTCCGTGTTTCATGTACTCAAACACCATGATGAGAGGGTCACTCTCCACGCAGACTCCATAGAAAGTAACAATGTGTTCATGCTGTAGGTTGGTCAGCAGCTCTGCTTCACGGTGGAAATCCTTCCTGGCATTTTCACTGGCCTCTTTAAGCGTCTGCAAACACACACAGATATACACAAACACATGACATTTTAATGAAGTGACAAATGAAAAACTCACACATTATGCATTGCACACTGTGGCCAATTAGTCATTTTCAAAACAGATCCAGTCTCATCCAATTTATTTAGCTAATGTACACTAGGAAAAATATATATATATTATGCCTTGTAAAAGTGAGTTACAGCAGCACAGCTGTCACACACAGTGTGACATTACTGTCACAGAGGAAAGACCAATTCACTGACAGAACAGGATGAAATAGGGACATTTTATATTAATGTAAGTCATTACAAAGCACAGCACTGTTTACATTTATTATATTTCCTGGCTCCCTTTGAAACTAATCTTTGTCTTCCTTCCATGAATCAGGAAATCTGTCAAGGATGTTGTGTAATACAAGCATCTGTGACAGAGAAAGAAAAAAATAGTCTGTGTGTGTGTGTGAAAGAGAGACTGAGTAACAGGAAATGAAAGTGATACGAACCCTGTATTAATATCTCATCTAAAGACAAAATATATAGAAAATTTCTCTTGTCCTACATGAATAATTGATGGCCTTCCTACAGCATATGACATGGATACACGTGAGCTTTGCACTTATGTGTGTATGTCTTTGTTTTTCTGTCTATGTACCAACAAACCTGATAGAAGCTCCTATTACAAATACAGGTCTACAGGACAAGGAGTCACAAAGAAAGTCCAGGAAGAAGTAAATGACCTGTGACCTTTAATTCAAAATGCTGAGATGCCAGAAAATGAGACTGAATGCAACTCCATCCAGCTCTATTCAACCAATCACATATCAGGAAACAGGGAATTGGTCATTTAGATTATATACTGCAATGTGATACTGCATGAAGATGATTTAGAGAACTATTACAATATATAGTATGGAAGCCTGTGTTCCAGCCTCAGTTTGTAATGTGATATCAGGCATGTATAGGAAATAGGAGTTGGCTGGGTAATGAGTAATCTAGTATTTTGGGATAAATGACAAAAGTTACAAATGAATCTATTTGGACAAGTTTTCCACTTACTAAAAGCCAGCAAGAGATTATCCGTGATGATAAGAGTGATGCTTGGAGAGGTTAAATGCCATGTTAATCCTGTCAACACAAACTTTGCCCCTGCAAGCCTATTCTTATCTTATAAATAATTTATTCACTATTAATAAAGAATTTAGAAACGTATACATATATTTCAAAGCTGCCCTTAAATGCCACTAAATACAGCATGATGACTTTTCTTTCTTATCCTTATGTGGCAGGACGTAGGAGGGCCACGGCGGAGATTGAACCCACAACCTCCCGGGTGAGAGTCATGCGCGCTGACCAGTCAGGGATATCCCTGTGGCCAAGTAGCCAGGGCACATGATCAATCGGAGACATAGTGACAGGACCCACACTGTCACACTTATTTGATTAAGAGGATCTTCATTGGATCCCCTACTGGAATACAAATTTGCCTAGGGGGGGAAAGGAAACTCTTTTTTTCTTTTTTCTTTCTGTGCTCAATCATCAAATTGCATCAAATAACCTCTGCAGCAAATATGAATCACTGCATTGAGCACAGCATATTAATATTGAATTCAAGGCTGTTGTAGCAGAGACAGCCTGTGAGACAGAAACATCTACAAGAAAACAATCAGACTCTCACTGTAAGGATTTGTGTTTTCTTGGCTGTGTTTTTGTTTTGATGTTCAGGCTTCCAGCTGAGCGTGGTGGTGCTGATTGGAAGAGTCCTCTCACCTGGTGGTGATTATCCAGGCCTCCTTAT
>JAOXYM010000012.1:13087801-13097866 GCA_028567055.1 Leptatherina wallacei | reverse complement strand
ATCTATCTATCTATCTATCTATCTATCTATCTATCTATCTATCTATCTATCTATCTATCTATCTATCTATCATAGCATTCAGTTCTTTGTTCTTTTTTCTTTGCCAAGATTCTCTCCCTTTTTCCATTTTCACTACTTTACAGTGTGGGACGTATTGGAAGACAGTTCAATCAAATCTATTATGTAATTCTTATAAAAAATCCTTACCACTGATGAATAATCCATCACCACTCTTTGATGCTTTACAGATCTAGCACCAAACCCTTAACTGTGATTGACAGGTGCATCTTAAAACCCTCCTGGGAGATCTAAAGGGAAGTAGTTGGTACATTTCAAATGGCAAATAACATTAAAAAATAGAAACTATTAGTAAATAAAAAAGAAAAAAAAAAGCATATACTGGTTTAAGTTATAATCTGAGTCCTCTTGCACAGGCAGTGGGACAGGTTTTCTATCCGGATCAAGCCCAATCTCACAAGAAAAAATATAATTTATACATTTGTCCACATGACCAAAAGGTTTTAGTGTTGCTGTTCAGGGTAACAAATCGTGAGATAACAACAAATTTGTAAGCTGTTCATTTGTATAGGGGAAGATTAAAATATTTTCACCATGACAGCGATCTGAATACCAAAAGGTTTATGTACTATCCATGCATATATTTCGCACCATGAACATTTAACATCCAAACTAACTCTACTTTAACCATTTGTGAGTGAGAGTGAAGTAGAACCATGTTTTGCCCATGTTTTTAATCTGTTATCCTTTCTTAATCACGATTTTAGATTATTATTATTTATTTTATTTTTTTTTCTTCTGTTTTAATGTACTTTTCTGTAATGTAAAGCACCTTGAATTGTCCTGTACATGAAATGTGCTCTATAAATAAATTTGCCTTGCCATTTGCCTTGCCTAGAAACGGGAGAGAAGCTTTGAAAACTGTATGCCTGAAGGGGTACAGATCATTTAGTTTATTGTATTGGAGTCAATGAGCCCTTCACCCCTTTTCCTCTATAAGAAACAGAGAAGCCAGTCGAATAGTCCCTTTTTTTAGGGACCTTGTTCTAACTGGGTAAAATGATTCAAATATCTGAGCAGAAGCAATGATAAGTGCTGCTCATGTTCCCTAAATGCTAAGGAAAGAGCCTTAATGTCCCTTTATTACCCCCCTTTATCTTTAGAAACAGTGGGTATTCCTCTATGAAAGAAGAAGAGATTATGCTGTCCCACAATTCCATGCCACCATTACTTTCAAAGTAACACTTAAAAAAAGAATTGTACTAGATAAACACGAGGACAGGAGGGTAGCAGAAGGAGTGAGCAGCCTGTGTCAACCATATATTTTTAATTTTTATGGCTTTTTGTTTCTTTTTAGGAATGAACAGACTTGAGGTGCTATTTTTTTTCTTATACCTAAGATGATACTTACAATATAGTCTCTGTGAAAGAACATGATAGAGTGCATTTGGTGAAATACTTGTGCTTTCTGTTTTAACAATTCTAAATTCAGTAATGTAGATTGTTTATGGGTTCATAGTTTAACTTCTGCCACCTTTTTTTAACCACATGAGCTTTTCCAACAAATTCAAGGATAAGTGTATAAAAAAGGGCAATAGGATGTGATTTTCTTCTGTAACCGTAATCAGCAGTGCACGAAGTGTACATTGACATGAAGCAAGACATCACAGGTGAACGGTGTTATCTTGCAGCAACATGTGGCTGTTGAATATCATTATCTAGTGAGGACATGGATGCATATTAGAGGTTATTTAATGCCTCTTTATAGACAAAAGGAAATGAGAGATGAAAACAAAGTCATTTGTTCAATTTTTTAACCTTAATGTTGAAACAGTGACATTTTGTTCTCTGGATATAACGATTATACATTATGCCATGAGATTGGGTTACCGGATCTGTCGATGATCTCTGCCACTCAGCCCATAGCCTGTGGCACGTCGTGGAGATTGTTTGCCTCCAAACACCATCCACACTTCCCCTGTCACACTCCATGTTGCTTTTATCCAGTTTTATAGTACTATTTTTTGTGGATTATTTATGGGATTTATCTGACAAAAGCCTAATGAGGAAAACTTCCTTTTTGTTTGTTTTGTTTCTTTTTTGTCTTAATTTAGAGTGAAAGATATTTTTTTTACAATTAGTCAACTGTTCAAACTATAAATTGTTAGAATTTCAGTAGTATATATTTATGGTTGCTATTATAAATGAATGGAAAATACTGAGGACAATGATATTAATTAGAATTCTAATGAGTCCATTTAAGATGAGGTGCAAACACAAGGGAGGGAGAGCATACTGAGGGTGGTGAAGAATGAGTGAAAGTGTGGGAGGGTTTCTATGAAACAATGCCAAGAACAAAGGGATATAGGGAAAAGATAACATGGAAGAGATGGTTTTTGTGTGTGTAGCAATTTCTGAAAATATCTCCTCACTGTAAAAATAAATTTTTGAAAAATAAACATAAACTTACGTAAGTCTAACAATGTTGTCAGCAAAAATAAAAACATGTATTTTGTCATCATTGTGAAAATTTGAGGGACATCCTTTGATTTCATTATCATGTTTTCAGAAAGTACTTTATCTATTCTTTGTTTCTGTGGATGTGAGCTTTGTTGATTGCTTCTGGTTAATTTGAGAGAACCGACAGTAATAAATTGAAGTGGTTTGATGTTCCCTTTTCTGTGCTAAAGGAAACAGACTAGGATAAAGAATTGTTGTTCTAAAAAATGAAGACTTTGTTAAGCATTATGTATGAATGATAATGTGCTAATGTATTAGGATACAAGGAGTAATACTTTCCTGATAGGCAGTTTGTGCCTATCTCAAACATACACACAAAGACATGCAGTCATTTCGCTTTTTTCTCCAATTACTAGAACTTTCTCCCAATTTTACTGTTTTTGTCTTTCTTTTTTCCTTCAACATTTCAAACCCTGTTGCTCACAAACACACACACATACCCATCTTTCTGTTCCTTACACACACACACACACACACACACATACATACACAAAATGCTGAGCGGAGCTGCTGACCTTAGCTCTCGGCTGTAACGAGAAAGCAAGGCCAAAAAGACAGCGGCATCCTGGCTCAGTCTGGACAGGCAAACCATCAACTGAACCGTCAATAAACTTCTATCTGTTATAATGCTTTTCCAGCTTGCTCTGGGCTGCTTCTGCTCTCCTTGCTCCCCACTTTCTTTGTCTCCATCCTTCACTATGGAGCAAATGCTACCCAAATGCACAGCACAAAAGCAGCTAAACGTAGTAAATGATATTGTCATGCATCTTTGCCAACTCTCATACATATTCAAGACAAGTGAGTGCTTTGTCTCTGGGCTACTTAAGTATCTGCCTTAATGCAGCAAGACTAAGTGTTGATTGATAGTGGAAGCCTCATTAACATAGACCCTGTCATGCAGAAATTTACTGCACTGCCAAGAAAAAGCCACATTGACGCAACATGTACTCACTCTCTGGCAGGAAAGACCTTTCCAAGGCAAACAGTGGGGCCTTGAGAGACAACACTGAGTAAAAAATTTCACACTGACATGTTGTAAATGTTTACACAGTAAATATTTCTGTGTGAGCAAATCCCAGAGGTGTGAACTCTCGTGGTTTGGTTTCATGTCTAATGACTCAAATTCAATGAATCTGATTTCAATAAAAACATGAAAGAAAACTTGGACAGGAAAGGAATCCTGACAGTGGAGCTAAGCTATAGCAAATTCTCCAAGTGGGGCATAAAAAAGCTAATTTTCATTGTTTTCCATTGTTTTTTCAACAAAAGAAAATCGTTCAAATTACACTTTGCATACACGCATGATGGAAATGGTAAGTTGGTAAGTTAAGACTTGAACTTCTGATTTGGCTCCAGATGTAGCCATGACCAGAGACTTACTTGTGATAAGCTAAAATAATTCACAACTTAGCAATAAGTTAACAATCTGCAACTTTACAATAATTCCAGCCCTTGATCTGTACCACTAATAATATTACTCCTGTAAGTTTTCACTGAAGACAAATTGCATAAATCGAATTAGGGTGTGTTTCATTCCAGTGCAGCTATTCAGGCTTGGGCAAGACAAAATGAAAAGTAGCAGAAAGCCCTCTAAAAGCAGTAAAAGAATCCTTTCAAGCATTTCTAGGGAAGATGCTTGGCATGGTAAAACTACTGGCCTTCACATAAACAATGATAAAACCTCTCTGTGTATCTGAGAAAACTGAATCACAAGAATTTGACCTCTTAATTTCTTTATTTACTCACAGACAAATAAATAAATACATTGTATTTTCTTGCTGGTACTGTGGATCGCAGTAGAGTGGCACTAAATATATTTTCTTGCCAAAAGGATATGAGGACACACTGCACTGATACTTCCTCATTTTGGCCCAAATTAGGGTGACTGTTATGTAGTGATCACATAACTGTGTCTATTCTTTCTAATCTGATCCATCTTCCAGGGCAAACAACTTTCTGAAAATAACATTAAAGGAAAAAATATTTGCATTAATAAATTACAGCTGCCGCCAAAAGACTTAATGTCCCAGACATTGGTTGCTTTAATATTTTTAAATATGCACATTAGATAAATATGCACTGTGTAATTGTCGTAACCCCCTGGTTTCCTTTTAGGATCATTTAAAGTCCATTTATGTTCTCTGTAATTTAAAATGAGCTCACACTGAACATTTCAAAGTGCTCCCCTTTTTGAAGTGGCATGTAATTGAATTTACCCCCCCCACCCCACATTTTTCAAAATGGAAACAAATTCTGAAGACTCAGCTGGTCTGTAATAATTTCCTCTGTACCACGCTCAAATTGTATATATACACAATATCCCGTTCCAACACAGCACTCCCAGTTTCAGTCATCTCATTTTTCACTGCTTTGACTGTTAGCAAAGGTCAGGCTGACCAACACAAGACAGGAAATGATATACAGCTGCACAAAGGACTCCCTAACAGAAATGAAAAGAAAGCCATCAACTCATAGTGACTATCTTGAAGTTCTGTGACACACTTGACCATCAGCACTTCCCCTTCTGAAAACGGTTCTTATAGCCTTCTGGTTGTTCTTTCTGTTGGATTTCACACATAATTTCACATCCTTATTCACATCATAAGTAACGCATATAAGCTTCCTGTAATCTTTTTATTCTGACCATCTATTTCTGCATAAATGAGACATTTCTGAAACAGCTGACATGTTTTGTTTTGTTTTTATTTTCAGTTTGACTGCCTAAATAAAAGCATTAACAGAAATGGTCCAGCTGGGTACAAGATAGTGTGAACAGGATTCACATTATCAGCCTATTAGAGAGCACAGGGATCCCTTTCCCAAATTCCAATTCAGTACACACTCATTTCCAAGCTTCATAAAATAGTTCAATTTGAAATTTTGTGCGTCAGCAACATTACTTTAACAACATTTTACAACTGGCTTTAGAGAACTAATAGCACCATGTTTTTCGATTATAACTCAAGGGTAGCACAAACATGAACATGGATCAAAATAAAAGGCAGAATGTCTGTCAGTATAATGGCATTACAACACATAAGGTTGTAAGGACCTTGGCTTTCATTTTTGATATCAACCATACACTTGAAAAGTTTCTTGACTTCATCCTGCACAGTCGTGGTGCCATCTTCTTTGGCAAAATTCAGAAACACATTCAAAACACTTGCCAAAGTACTAAGAGTTGTTTTAGTGGTGCTTTTGCTACTGTAGGTGTCTCCCTAAGCACTTTTTACTTTACTCATAAAGAACTGCAGGAACAAAAAGAGAAGCATCAGTCAGGCAAGTTAACAGACAAGGTCTTCAGGCGATGTTTCACTTCGGAAAAGAGCAGCTTGCATATTCAGAGCACTTTAAACAATCACTGTCCCCAGGATCTGCCACAGGCATTAAAATGTCTCATCCAGCTCTTAACATAGAAATCAGCAAACATATTAACAGTTCCTTGAAAAACATGACCCAGAAAAACAGAATGAAACAATGAACAGCAGCAAATCAGAGGCCTCCTGCCCAAGCCATTAATTCATGCTAAATACCAGGGTCACCTGGGATTGTCTGTGTTGCACAGCAGAAAACAGAGCTGGTTTTAGTTGTACTTCTGTATAAGTTTGTAATTTATACTCTATTCAAATACGTACAAAAATAGCTATTAGTATTTTTGTAAATGCTACAAGAATTAATTGAAAAGTAACTACAATTCAGTACAGTTGAACCAATTTAGTTTTACTATCTAGTTTGTGAACACAAAGACATCACTAAAGAAACATGATAGAAGATGAAACAACTAATAGAAGAGGGGATTCAGTCTTACAGGAAAAAAAAGAAAAATTAAATATTAAGAATTTTTGTATTCAAGGACGCAGGTGGTACAACTAAAACTTGGATATGTATTTGTAAGACTGTTTTGAGTTAACACTAACCCATCTGAGCTCTTCCTGCCTTATCTTAAAGAAATAAATACAGTGACGCTTTTAAGCCTCTTTTTTTAGTCACTTTAATTCAAAATCTTCAAAAGGAAAATAATACCTATATAAAAAATACAAAAATATTTGTCAAATAAAAACATGATCAACATGTTGTTTTAGTTGATCTACTTTTTTTTTTGTTTCACCGCCAGCTTTTCATCTGATTTGTGCATAAAATTGCAGAGTAGCTCAATTATCTACAGTTTCAAGGTGGTCCTTCAGAGACTCAGAGAAGGGCTTCAGACCATTTACATCACATAACCCACTGAGAAGTATGTTTGCTAAAGAAGCAACAGTATAAAGAAAGACACCTTTACATCAAACATTTCTAACCAGCAAACGATTGAAAATATCTTGAATCCTGAGTAATCTTAAAAAAGAATGACTAAAACTTGAATCAGCAGACTTACACGAATTAGAATAAAAATATCTTCTAAAACAGGAAATATTTGAACAAAGGACAAAAAGAAATCTGAGCAAGTATTACATTTAGCTACTGCCGTGTTATTGGCACATTTCGGTCAGTGCTGTAAAGTTTAGAGGGTCTAAACTCTTCACATGTTTTGTTTTGGGGTGAGCAGTGCTCATGGAAAACTTTAAGAGCCGGAGGCAAAAAGCTGCTTTTCAGCAGGAAGTTAAGAAAGAAGAGGAGGAGGAGGAGGTAGTGGTGGTTATGCTGAGCATGCTCAGTCATGCCTAGGGCCCAGAAGCTCAGCTGACCTTGAGGGTGTCATTTCAATCGATCGACAGTGAGGAGCTACGTGTGCATGTGAGGTGGAGAGAAAGATGGAGGCGTACAACTCCACCAAACAAGGAGAAAACTGAAACCTGATGAATCACTAATGATGAATCATTGATAAGTGGACAGGACAGGAGAGAACTTTTTCCTCTCATCTCTTCCTTTCTATTTCATTTTCCTTATCATTTTACCCTCACTGTGTCTTCTTCCTCCATCTTTTCATCTCATCTTTCTTCTCAGTCAACATTTCCTACTCTTTATTCCTCTCTCTGCCTGTCAAATGTCAGTTTTAGTCTTTGCTCCCTTCTTCTCCATCTGGCACTCACTTTTTCCCCTATCGCATTTACTGATTCCCTTTCAATCACTTGCTTGTTTTTCTTCTTTTTCTGTATTGACATTTCTGTGTAGTTGCTGCATCAAAACAGGGGTTAATATTAACATAACCTTCCTACAGGTGCTTCAAGAGCATCAAAAGAGATGCAGCTTCAATTTTCCCTTTGTGAACCAGGAGCTTTCAGGAGTTTGGATTTGGTTTGGGAGGAGTATTATGTGCAATTTTGTGTTTTTTTAACTTCCTGCTATTATTTTTCCTCTGTCTCCAAGGGTCTAAATCTTTGGTCTTTCATGTGAGCATGTGTCACTTCCTGTGATTATGTATGCATGCAATCATACCATCTTGTAAAATGGATCCTGATTTTCAATTTAGACGCATTCATTTTGATTAAATTACAAAAAACAATGATTATTAACTGGCAACACAGGCTGTTTACAAACTCTAATTCATTTTCTTGGTAAATGCTTTAATACAGGTTAGCCTCCAACAAATACAAACAACTCAAAATTTGTAACAAGTAATCCAGACTTTAGTGTGGTATTTTGGGCCAAGCCTCTGATGCTCTGGCAGACCACACAATTAGTCACACCAAACCTGATTTGATTTCTCTCTGGGGTTGTATCGATCAGGCTGGTTTAGTCTTATTGGGGAGTGGGCTTAAACGATGCTGACAAAATCCACAGAAATAAAAAGGATAAAAGAGATGTCCTTGTTCAGTGTCTCAATCTTACATCCAGATACAAAAATGATCCTATTTCTTTTAAGCTACTGGCTTTATTTCATGTTTGACAGCACTATGTTTACCCAGAAGCAATTAAGGCCCATTGGTGTCCGTTTGTAAAGTGCTCTGCCTACGCAGGAAAGATTATGGGAATTAAACCAACATGGAGCCTACTGAGGCACATTTACGTGCGGTCCTCCAACAAGCGAATAACATGTCACTCCAGGGCATTGAGGCTGGGTATTGGACTGGTGAAACTACAACTACAGTAGAATTTAGTCTAGTAAGCATTGCTTGCGGCTGTTGATTCATCAAGCCAAGGAGTTCACAATATAATGCATTTTCTTTGCTACCTAATATTAAAATAATTGTATTTTAACCAATAGATATATTCTTTTTTTGGAAAAATGTATTTCTTAGTTCTTGCAAATGGTTTCCTTGCACTGAGTTCTGTCACAGACCAAACTTGGAAAAAATGGAAACACTGGCATATCTCAGAACCAGAAACTGATACTCTATGAACCTCCAGACAAAGCAAAGCTAAACATCTAGCGTGTTATGAACTCATCTTTTCAATGAATTCAAAATAATCTGCTGGTGTTGCTTTCACTCTGCTGGATTTATCGTTCACTATAACTTAAATATTCATTGTGATGTATGTAACAGCATGTTGAGCCAGACTGATGGAGTGAAACATTTTTAACATCTCAGAGACAAAGACAACAAAGGAACAAAGCCTGCAGCTACGCTACGCTGAAAGACATTCTCTCAACATTGTCACTATCCAATTGTTAAAAACAAATTCCATCTTATTTTTCTGCTCATCCTTTTCAAAAATAAGGTTGCATGCAACTACAATGTACTGTAAAATCATTTTGCGTGAGGAAAGAGGCAGCGAGGAGACAGTGTGAGAAAACCTGTACCAAATGTTGTCCATGTGTTATTAATGAGCGAGGAGCAAAATATTGCAGTCAAAATGAATAATGTAAAAACAGCTACAGTATTTCTCTTTTTTTTTTTTCAGCTATGAGAAAGAGTCAGTCAGCGATTCAAGTAGGGTCAGTGAGGTGGATTGTGCTTTTTTCACTGCACACCTGTTCAACAAAGTACAAGGCCTGACATGCTCTTCACACTCTTCACACTTTGTGATCACAAGTTCGCCGTCATCGTCAGCACTGACTGTATTCCTGTGGGAGTGCATGTGTGTGTGAGTGCACATGCTTATGATTTAGAAAACCATGCTGCCATGACAAAGTGATGTTTGTTTTAAATGAGCACTGATGGTGTTCTACCATCTGTGGTTTTATTTTTGTTGTTCAGAGGAACTTAGGTTATTGGTGTAGAGGGGAAACTGCAACATTATTAAAGAAACAGCACTTCTGTGGGCACAGCTGCTACTGTGGAACACCCACAGCCACCCATGCCTTTGTCTGAGTCTAATGCTCATGGTGATGCCAGTCTTTCTGTTACTTTCTTAGACAGAGTCCCCCCAATGTCAACAACCTGCAGAGCATAATGCATCTGGATGAACTTTATGCAGAAGATGGGACTGCATCAAAACAGGAACGTCGAAAGAGGAAATCGAGGAGGATGAAGACTTATGGGGAGCAATCAGAATGGAAGAGAAACTGTAATGTGACTGAACATCCTACACGAGTGGAAGTGCAAACACATGTAAAGATATATATATATATATATATATATATATATATATATAAATATAGCCTATATGTATTTATAATGTTGAGAAGCTTTACAAGGATCACTTTCT
>JAOXYM010000012.1:13055742-13074801 GCA_028567055.1 Leptatherina wallacei | reverse complement strand
TCTCTTCTTTCTCTGCTTCTCCTGCTGCTAATGTTTTCTCTGGTCTCGGCTTTGGGTTTTGTTTTTGGCGCGGTCCGTAGTCGCACTAATGGGTCATCCCATGAAGTCAGATTCTGGCCAATAGCGGCCTGCAATCTGCACACGTTACCATTTTCTGCCCTACTCGGCCCTTTCAGAACCTCGATGGAGTAGGTGCTAGAAGTGTATCGACTTGCCCCAGGAAAATTGTAATGTGAGCACAAACAAGTCAGGCGGTGTGGTGCTGGGCTGGGCTGACTAGTTGCTAGTGTGAAAGGGGCATAAGTGTATCACCGGTCATCACAATTTCCCCTCAGTGTGTCTGAATGAACCAACTCAACCTGAAATACAACACGAAGGCACAGACGTAAGTGTTCGTCTGTAAAACTTAGAAACCATCTGCCACTAAGCTGCTGGCCTTCCTGTAAACTAAGTTAGCACATGTTCTTGAGCTGACGTCACTTCTGCCTTTTTCCTCTTTTGGTGAGCAGAACCACGGTCAGGTCAAATTTGCCCAAAAGTTGGTGGGTTTTTTTGGTTCGAAAAAAGCTATGCAGGTGCGCTTATCACTGTTATATAGTTCATCAGGACTGACTCTTTGGTTTATAAAACATGGCAAAAAAAATTGAGTAATCAGCACTTTAAACATTTCCCTTTTCATAAAAAATTTGTTTTTATTTAAAATAGTTTAAAGTTAAAGGAATAAAAAATAATAACTAAAAAATAATAGCCAAAGTTTTTTTTCAGCAGTCCCAAATGTAGGTAGAACTGCACTATAGATGATGTCTTCAACAATGTTATTAAGCATGATTATATTTGAAAAAATCCTTGCCTTGGAGGAGCATTCAGCAGAAACTTATGGTATTTTAAGAAATATTACAAGAGAAAAAGCTTAAATTTCTTGATTTTCACATGGTAAAGCAAGGCTATATAGACATTTTTCAATTCAAGGAAGAGTTGTTAAAGCAAATCATGCAGTGACAAGTTTATATGTTTTTGCATGACTTTTATTGTTTCCATCCAAGTTATAACACCTCCAGCTGTTTGAATCCAACATTTTTCCTGGGCGACACGGTCGACTAATTTGTATTGGAGTAGTGGGACTGCAGTAACATCAGAGGAGCAGTTCTGGGTAAAGTATTGTACTGGTCAGCAGTAGAAACATTCTGCTCATCAAGCTCTTTTGGGTGGAGCTTCAACAGTATGCAGTCTGAGAACAACAACGGATAGAGAGATCAGTGTCAGCCCCAGGGCTTCGCTGGACATTTCCTCTGCTTTGTGCCTCCCTTATAATGCCGCTCAGATATTTTCAGACCCACAGACAGAAGAACACACACAAATCAGACAGACAGATTGAAAATGAGGAATACAGATGAGACGTGACGGCAAGCAGTTTGGCCAGACTGAGAGGTCTTCTGGTGTATCACTGTTAGCCCAAGGGCATCATTTGGCAACCCTGTGCTGCCCCACCATGCCCTCCCGCTCATATGTCACTCCGACAGGGGGTCCCCTGCCCACCTCTCCAGGGGCCCTGCTGTAACTGTGTTAATGCCAAAAATAACCTCTGCTAATGGAGGGGAGGCAGAGGGGACAGATCAATAGGAGTTATCAATGACATTGCGAGCTTCCTCCAAGCTAACTTATTGTCTGTGTCCTGAGTGCCCCTATTGCCCCAAGCTATTTCTGAGCACATCATTTGCTCTGTCAACAACAGAGATGGCAAAATCCTTTGAAATGATTATTTTTGTCAATCATGTTAATAAGCAGATTAGATTTTAGTACAAGGCTTATAAAGCTGTTTTGACTGCACACTCCGAAAGAGTAGAACAAGTTTCTTTTGTGTACTTGGATCAGACTCTAAGTTATTATTAAACATCAGTCTCAGCCAGATACACATAGGCTGCTAAAAGCCAACAAACCCAGAGAATAAGAACAGACCCTTCACAGACTTCACAGGCAGGTCAAGCTGTAATTTGACCCCGTTTATGAACAGAGGAGAGTCCAAAATAGAAGATTCATGAAAATTTAATGCAGCGGATAAAAAGAAGAGTGGAATAAAGTGTCAATTAACTGCTGACATTTATACATTCAAGCTTGGTAAACACTTTCTTACAGACATACATAAAAGGCATCTAGTGTGTAGAAATTTGCCCTGGAGTGAGAGCAAACTTGTAGATAAACCTGAAAATGTCCTTGTACATACTTCTATGTATGTGTAAAAAGTCTGTCATTGCTCAGAAACTGTGATTATTGAGTATTTCTGTGCAGCTTTCCATTCACCCGAGAGAGATTCTTTGATGAGCAAAACATGACTGAAGAAAAAGGAAATGAAATCTGTTTCATGACAGCAGGTCACTGGTGTTCTAGGACATATTGCAGATGGTCTTTATTCCACTTAACTTTCAGCATCTTTGAGACTCATTTATGTGTTGATTCCCAAAATACCATCCATCCAAATCCATCCCAATATCTCTTGTTGTTTCCATATCATGTACAGTAACCTTTCTATCCAAACAAGCAAATGTCTCAGATGGCTATAACCAGTCAATAAGATGCCCACCCTCCGTGCCCAAACACATTACTACAATGTCATGTCACAGCTTTCACTCTCCTCCTTCTGACAGCCAAATTATGCTAGAAAATCCCAACAGCCCAAAGATATATCGGCCTCTTTAGCGTTTATGGCCTTTCAGTGACATGCAGTAGAGACCAAACTCCATTTTTAAGCCCTCTCTCATAAAGCAGGGCTCTCTGTGTGCATGCGTGCTTTCATTTGGTCATTTGTTTGCTTGTTCATGTGTGAGACATTGTGGCTCTCTGAGCAGCATGGTGTGTAGGGACATAAGAATACACAGGCTAAGCACAACTCTGTCTGTGCCTGAAACAAGTGCATGCAGCATTCTCCGTGCAGCCTGTGGAAACCAGCAGGTATGGATAACTGATTACTGCAGTGGCTGCTGTCAGTGCATGAACTGTATTCTTTGTGCAGTTATTGTCTTAAGTATTAACAGCAAGCCTTCCTTCTCTGCCCATTTATCCTCTACAACCCATGGGAACTGATAAAACACTTAGCACATTTGTTTTACAGTAACAACTCTCAAACTGCATGTCCTGCTCTTCTAAGCACATCTGTGCAAACATAAAATTATGGACTTGAGAACAGATGTGTAAAACACAACCAAGAAAAGTGAAAAAAGAAAAGAAAAAGAAGAACATACAATCGAATCAAGGATTTGAAAAAAAAAATTGTTGATTAAATCATTATCGTAGCTTTATTTCCTCCAGATGCTTCAATGCTTTGTTCTGCACAGCTTGTAAATGTTTTGTTTTTTCCCCAGCTCCTTAATGCACGTGCATATGTGTGTGTATGTGTGCATGTGTGTGTGCCCTTACCACAGTTTGGCAGTGTGAGTCTGGACAGCAGCTTACGTGCTCCTCCATCCTCAATGCAGCGCAGCTCCTGAGTGTCTGCTTCCTCTCCTAACCACAGTTTGATCCACATGCTCTCACAGGAGCAGTGCAGAGGGTTTCCTGACAGGATCCTAGATGCACGCACACACACACACACACACACACACACACACAGAGTCAAGATCTGTGAGGAGCAATGAGTGGCTGAGCAAGAGAATCTAACAAAAGAAGCTTTCTGGTTCCTGGTTTTGAAGCGCCTTTAATAAATAGTTCAACATTTCAGTAAAGAAAAGGCCAGAAAAATAAGATGATACCATTTTCACTGTCTGTAATTGTAATACAAGGCTCCAGCCAAAAGTGTGTTAATTTTACTGGTGTATAATCTGGAAGCCGAAACATCTGTAAAGGTCACTAATAGGAACATTATTTCTTGTACATTTAATATAGACAAGCCCAAAAGGGTGAAAAATGACAAGTACCTGTTTATCTAAACTATTTCCAGGTCAAAAGCAATAACCTTCTCGACTCACTCAAGTTGCTTACGTTTCACCCTCTTTCTAATTTTTTGGCTCAGCTAATCACATTACTCACTGTATACAAAAGCATATAATAAGTTCCCCATTTTTTAGCATTGTCCAAATGTGTAATAACATTTTATAGCCCCTATATTGTGGACTCAAGTCCACAGTGTGCTGTGAAAAGTAGGACAGAAGCTGAGCTTGCAATTTCTTGTGTACATAATTAAAAGAAAAATGTGAAACCATGGCCAATGGAGATGTTAGGAAGCATATTTTGTGTTTATGAAGAGGTGTCTATCAGCTTTAAGCTCCCTTAATCTACAATATTTGTTAACTAAATCTAAATTTAGAGAAATAACTATATTTTTTTGCTTGTAGAAATAAAAAGATTAAGATCAAATAAACCCTAACATGACAGATGCTCTAGGTATCTGTTTGTCTAAGACTGGAAGGAAAGCAGACAGACAGACAAAAAGATTGACAGAGTGATACTGAAGGTTTATCTGGACTCACAGATATGACATGTTGAGGTGTTTGAATATCCTCCAGGACAGGGATGACAGGTTGTTATCTTTCAAATTCCTGAAAATGAAATTGAGCATCCAGGAATAAGATTAGATTCATGACACCATTGTGTTATTGTTGCAACATCTAAAATCACATATTTGTTCAATAAATCTTTAATATTGATCAAAATTAAACTTGTTAGTCGAAAAATGTATTTTATTCCCCAACAGTCTCTCAGCCATCACATGATTTTTCTTTCTATTGTAGTAATGTTATAAATAAGTCATCATTTAACAATAAAAATGAGTTCAATGTCAGCAGTCACTATACATCCTATGAATGATATTGAAGCTAATATATAGTTTTTATAATAATTACATTTTGGGGTTTTTACCAAGCTGGGGCAAAGTATGGTATGTATATATATAAAAACAACAACAGTCTTTACAGTCAATGTTATGTCAATAGAAAAACAGAAACACAATAATTCTACTCACAGGTATTGTAGCTTAATGTTGCTCTCAAAGGCCAGCTTTGATACGTATGTTAGCCTGCTGTTGGTCACCGTTCTGACACAGAATAACACAACAGCACAATGAGTCTTTGTGAACGTTACAGCATTAACATCAAATTATCATCAACAGCAAAAGCCTGATATCAGGTTAAAGGGAAAGCTTCTTAAGTTGTTTCTGATCAGATTTATCCTGAAGCAAGACATATCCCAGCACCGCCCAAATTCTCTCTCATTAATACCTAGATCAACCACAACTTGATAGGTGCTTTAGGATATCATTCAGAAAGTTTTGTAATTACATTTGTTTTTCTTTAATGTTATATAAATATGCAGATCGTGTAGAATAAACACATAAAAACACAATGATCAGTTCAACTGGTTTGTCGTTAAGTTGATGTTAAAACAAATGATGCCAATAAAAATAAATATGAGGTAACAACCTAATTGTACCCTCAGGATGTAAAATATGTAGTTGTTTAAAGAATAAGGTACATTAATTATTTTTCAGCATTACTTAAACCAGAAGCTCAGAGGAAGTTTGCTCCCTATCAGCTGTAAGAAAAGAGGCAGCGAGATCATTTCATCTGACATTAGTTGGTTTATCGGATTGTTACTGATCATCCATTGGTGCACGTTAAGGACTGAGCAAAGATATATATTTAAAAAAATCAAACAGTATCATGTAATTTTCAGTTTTTTTTTGTTTTTTTTTTTTCAAATGATTGGCACTGCACATAGTGTAATTATGCGTAAAGTATCTCTCAGACACACAGGAAAACTATTCTTGATAGTAGCATACAAACAGCACTTAACCTTGTGTAGATTTAGAGCTATGCTCCCACTGGTCCAACCACAATTAAAATCATACACTAGCAGTGCATAATGTGTTTGGTAGTGATTTATCAGCTGAACTGAATATTTGCTGCAAAATCAGGTAGTGACCACTTAGAAAGTGTTTTACACTGCAAGAGAAGTACTCATTTGAAGAAAATTATTTTGTTACAAATAAAATTAGACATACAGTGAAAGTAATATTGAAATGCAGTTAAATCACTATATCTCACATTCCGAACTATAATAAGGCAAACAACTATAACTATACTGTTGTAATGTAAAAGTACAACCTGTGTATTTGGGTCATTAACAGAAAAAGAACATTACATCGATTTTTATGTATTTTATTTTATTTCTTTTTAAATACACTTTTTGAGAACAACTCAGTGTGTGTCCTAGGTCATCCTTCTGGTAATACAAGCCATAAAACACTCACAGGTTCCTGAGGTTCTTGTATTTGTGCAGGTCTTTGTCATTGATGAAGGAGAAGCTGCTCTGGTTTGCAATGTAACTGTCAAGAGATACAAGACTGTGTCAGTATGGCTCGTTTCTAAACAGAAGGAAGTATCAACATGTCAAGAAAACACAAAGACGTAAGTCCAGTAGTATTACACTGTCTTCTTCAAACACCAAGGACCATTCCAGGTTAGAGTGGTAGAAAACATTTGTCTCTCTCCCCTCTCATTGCCCATTACATGTATGCCATCATTATGAAATGAAGTGCTTACCCAAAGTTAAATTTAGGGTCATTTTTTCCCTTTTAATAAAAAATAAAGCACCATATCTTTAACTAAAGTGCTTTAAAAATGAACAAATTGAGAATGAAAAATTTGCCTAAATACAAAATATTGTTTGCAGTTACATATCTGTAAACTAACTGCCTGCAATCAGGTAGAAACACTGATAATTGGTAAATATCCTCCTATGCTTGATTAACTCTACTTGATGTCTTTTTTAATGAGCAAGGAGGTACACTACCCTACTGAAATAAGCTGGGGACACTCTTGTGATGCAAAAATACAAGCTTGAGTCTTTAATCAAATCTGATTTCTCATAAAAAAAAGATTTCACACTGTATTGACTTTGAATTAACTTATTTTGAGATTAGCAGACGGTAAAAATGTTTGACTCAGCTTTAATTCTACACATACCACTAATGTGTAAGTCTATAAGGCAACAATTACATCAACATAAAGTGTATTTAAGTTTTTATCACTCATTAAATCACGTTGACAGCCCATTTAATTCTGACTAATTCTTGAAACTTCAGTGCAGATGTAATAAAACATCCAGAAAACAGAAAGAGACAAGATAACCAATCTCGTCGTTTTTTCACAAGGTCGTTGGGAATTAGACTTCGCACGGTCATCAGTAAATTGTCTGTTTACATCAGTCAAGCACTCGATGAATGCTTTTCAGCGAACTGCTTGTTCATTTAAAGCAGCTTTCAAGGCTTCTCCAAGGCCGGCGATAAAAGCTGTTTATCCCTGACAAAAGTCGTTATCCACAAGGACATTTATTTTTGCCAACAAAGATGTCACAGTTATATATTTTGAATCTCCTCTTCCATTTCTGTCAGCCGAAACGTGTCTCTGCGTTTTAGTCCAAATGACATGTAATGTAAGCGGGAAAAGAGGGGGTGCACATGTAAATTGAGATTTGTGTCATCTTGAGTGATCACCTGCAGTCCAAAAAGGAGCGTCCATTCTTCAAGCACGAACAAATTGTTGACTCTACAGAAAAAAACGTGTCTTGATTTTTCTGAGCATTGACTCTCTCCCGGCTCATTCAAACTAACTCACACAAGCCATCTTGGGAAGTCTCTGTGCTAATATTTGGACTGTGGTGTCTGATGAGAGCATACGTGGTTACGCACACACTCACACGAATATACGGAGGATGCACACGCTTGTGCACGCGCCAGCACGCAGACCGAGCTTTGTCTCGGTAATTTGTTTTTTCTCCCCCTCTTCAAGTCTACCAGCTTCTGCTGCTTTTATTCTTATATTGTCTCCACGCCGATGCTAAAAGACTGATGTGCCCCATGATGGCAATGAGTGTATTATGTAATAGGTTAGACATGCTCGTCTGAGCCAAACCGTGCCGAGCGGTGTATTTCTTTGGGATTCTGAAAAGAGGCGAATTGGAAAAAAATATAAAAATGATATTAAGATTGGCTGCAAAAAATAAATAAAATGTAGGCTGCACTCCTTCTGGATCTTTCCTCACTGTCTTATCAGCTCCACACATCAGGATGGGGGATCCTTGAACTGTTGTAAAAACGTAGGCTCCACTATGAATAGCTATGTCGAAAGCGGGTCAAATGATTTCATGGTCTTGTTTGATTTCAACAACCCATCTTCTGTAAAGTCATGCACGTGAGATACTCACATCTCGGTGATGTTTTCCATCTCCGCGTCGCTCTGCAGGACGGGGAAACTACTGATACCCCCCTCCGGATCCACGCAAGAGATCCTGGTGCTGCTGCAGGAACAAGACGATGGACATGCCTCCGCGGACATCCAAGGATCCCCTGAGCCCACTGTCACCCCCAATGCCACAACCCACCACCAGAAACACCGCCACGACCCAGACCCTCTCCCTAATGAGGAGAGAACCCAGCTCCCGGGTTTCAAGGCGCTCATCTTAGGTGCCAACTCCAGCTGTAAGGCTCGCGGAACAGCCCCACGGCCCGGCCCAGGTTGGCTGGAATCAGCCCCAGGAAAGCCAGTCAAGGAGAGGAGAAATAAAGTAAGGTCCGATGTTGAGGTGGATGCACGCGGTGTAGCAAAGCTAAAAAAACATCGGCTGCCTTTCCAGGTTAAAAGACAAGACAGCAAGAAGGTGAGAAAACACAGTATAGGAGCGTGCCTCGTTGTCCCAGCCGTGCGCTCCCTCCAGAATCCCCCGCTAGACAGTCAGTCAGTCAGTCAAAATCTCTGCCTCAGAGGATGTGTGCCAAGGAGGATCTCTCTCTCTCTCTCTCTCTCTCTCTCTCTCTCTCTCTCTCTCTCTCTCTCCCCCCCTCTCTCTCTCTCTCAGATGTCACTAACTGGTGCCTCCTCAACACAATGTTCTCTGTTTGTGGGTGATTGTAGGATGCCGGTGGTGCTGCTGGCTGGGTGGGTGGCTGGGTGGGTGGACGAAATGCGCGGCTCACAGGATTAAAGGCTGAGATGACAAGAGGGGAGTAGTACAGAAGAGGAAGAAGACGGGTACCGCGTCAACGCAGATCGTGTATAACGCGAAACATCATTGTTCTCCATTAGGGTGACGTTCACTGATGTGCTTTCATGAAGGTCTGGATGAATTCAGGGTTCAGGTGTAGATCATATAACCTTCGTGCTCAAGGGCACATCAGCAAATCGTGTCCTTTTGAAAGTTGGGTAAATTGGTGGTCTTTTTGGAAGACAATGAAGCAATTGTAGCCTAATGTTTGTGCCATCAAGGGTTGAACTTGCTCTCCATTTTTGCAGGCGGTTCCGGCCTTGCCTTAAGTTCTCAATGAGGTGTGAGTGTCCTTATGTGACAGAAGTGGGAAATTCTGCCTTGAAGAGGTTACCTCATTATCTGGCTGCTGCCTTTAAATCATTGCTTAAATGAGATGTTGAAGGCCATAATTGTCATAATCATTCTCATCAACGCTGTTGTTGTTATGATTATGAAGGTTGTCATGTTGGGCATCTCTAAATTTGTATACAATTAATCAATGAAAAGCTGTCTGAAGGAGGCTTATTGTGTATTCACTTAACCATATTTTTTAAGCCATATAGTGGGAACAGAAAGAAGAAACAGGATTATAAATGCCAGCAATTTTCTAGTTTAAAAAAACAAAACATTTAAAGCCTCATCATTATCTGAGCTTACCCAAGTTTAAATTCCTTGAATGAGATGAGAATGTATGTCTACAGTAGGCAAGAGAAGCTGAGAGACTGAGAAAGAGGGAGCAATCACCAATCATCAAGTGTTTAGCTGGCATGTACTAGGCCAAGCGTCACCTTATTAAATCATTAGGCCATATTTCATAATCATATGGGGCTTCCAGCCAAACTACAACTGAATCAATAATATGTCATCTCAGGGTAGAGACAAAACTGGACGCCAGTCAATCTGCAGCTATGCATCTCCTGCTGGCTGCATTTCTAACAAGGGTGGATCTGTATTTAACACTGCTCAGCCACTGAAGGACAGCAATTCAGTACGTCTCAATCTTTCACCTTGCAAACGAGAGGCGGCAAATGACAGCACATCTGCCTGTGAGCATCAACAACCGCAACACACCACAGCATGTGAGAAGTGCTCTCCTCTACTCTCCAATGTCCCGTCCCCCTGTGCAGCTCAAATATGACGTTTGTGCTGACGCACAGTGCTGCTGAATAGATGAGCATAATTATGGAGCCCTGTCTGTGTCTTAGCCAATCTGGTGGATGCCTGCCTCTGAAAGTGGGTACTGCACAGAACAATGTGGGTGTACCAATTGAGTCACTGTCTCACAAACAATGTTCTAATTACTTTCTGGCCCTTTTGAAATTTGGCAGATTGTTATCTGTTATAAAGGTCTAGCATTTTAAACAATTAAGCCTCACTTTAAACAGTCTCTTGTTGATAGACCACTTTACTCAGGCTGTGTTTTATCCATTTTTGTTACCCTTAATGCTACACATATGACGTTCTTGCAGCATGTTTGATCTGTTCTGTCAACAACAATACATAGAGTAAATGTTCATGATCTGAATAAAAGATTGTTTTGATACTGAATAGTAAATTATAACTCATTTGGCAAGCAGTCTTGTTCAAAATTCAGAACTGAATTGAGAATTTCACCTGAATTCCAATTCAGCCATACCACTTATCCGGGATCGGGTCACAGGGGTAGCAGCCTGAGCACAGAATGTCAGACTTCTCTCTCCAAAGCCAACATTTCCAGCTAATCCAGGGGGATCCCAATTCAACTCTGAATTGCAGGAAGTAAAAGTGGAATTTGATGAAATTCAAAGAAATTCATATACAGGTGTACAGATTTTACAATGAATTCAATAACACTTCATGTAATTCCATTTCAATTCCATCACTTTTGAGTTGAATCACACTAGTGTTGAAAATTACATTCGATTAACTAATTTGTTGCATCATAGTCATTTTATTGCTAAGTCTCAATTACCTATGTTGATGTATGACATTGATCTGTCTTGTTGGATCACAATGGCCTGTATTGTTGCATCCTGTGCATGACAGTAAAAATGGAAATTCTGGGGGTGTCCTAAGGTGGCCAGGGCCACCACTGGAATCTCACTGGCCACCCCTTGTGTCATCAATTGGTATTGGTAATTCTAATTGGGAGCTTATCAAGTTTATCAACACATACATGCATATCAATCATAACATAACAACTTGGATGACTCATTGTTGTTTTTGGCCAGTTTTAAATTTCAAACTCTTACAGTAATGATCAAATGAAAACTGTAAGCGCAGATTTCTTGTCTGCTGGATGTGCATTTAGTCATACTGGTCTTGTGAACATGGCCCCCTGGTTGGCGCTGCATCTATCCACTGTTGTGTGACCTGCTGTTCAGTTCTGAGGTTGGCAGGGTGATCACCACAACAACGTCAGTTTAAGCAGTAACCTGTGAACTGAGAGGTGGTTTGAGGTCAACTGTCCCTCTAAACCTGTGCCTTTACATTTAAAAACAAAAAACAGATTAATTATCAGCCTGCTTGCAAACCAACCAGCATGTAGGTTTTTTTTTTGGTGGTGGTGGGAGGGGGGGGGGGGGGGGGGGGGGGGGGGGGGGGTAGCTTCTGCTAAGTGAATTTTGTTATGAAATATAAATCTGGGTTTTCTGAATAAATCAAAGAAGGTGACGATAGCCTATTGTTCTATTGAGCCAACGTTTGATCGGCTACGTGGCTAACCAGTGTGTAAAATATGGGCGGACATGGGGCAAGGATAGTGAGGTTAGAGGGTTTGGTGAGTAATACTCTGTTAGCCTTAAAAACCTAGCTACACTTCAGTCAGTGGATTCCAGCAGCTACAAGAAAATCTGCACTTTGATTCACCGATCACTGAACTTTCTGTGTGTTTACTGTGCAATATATATTTCAAGCCGTTCTTTTTTTGCTAAGATTAAGGACTCTGTGTCTGTAATACCAATTATTTCTTTCTTAGTTCATATCTTTTATAATATTCTTTAAGATTGCAGTGATAGAGTGCATTTAAATCCCACAGATACTATGACTTCAATATTTGTATCTTTGTTATGCAGTGCTACATAAAAAAAAAACTATGATTGTAGCTATTAGAAGTTATACAAAAATAAATCTGAAGACAGTGTTTTGTTTTGACTTTGGAAAGGGGTCAAAGCTGTTATTTAAGGGCTTCCAGATGCCCAAGAATCCTTGTATTTCACATACTGATTGTACCCAAAGTTAACCAGGATCCTGATGGATGTTGGAGTTACTGCTTATCTATTGATTGTCCACCCAATACTAACCTTGTCTTATCTTGGCCCCACATTAAAAATGTTCAGGATACACCACGGGGTCGTAACTTGTTGCATTATTAATGGTCTTGAAGTTTTTTACTTTTTTTTACTTTTTTAACTTGAAGTTTGAACTTTTTAAAACTCGTCTTAAAACCCATTTTTATTCCTTGGCTTTCAACCCGGCATGAGACTCTGCTTCTGTTTTAGTGTTTTATGGTTTGTTTGATAATTGGTTTTATTTGTTTTTAAATTATTTTTTTTGTTTGTTCTTTTTAAAATAGTTTTATTGTTTGAAAAACAATGAAGCCATTATTTTATTATTTATTTTCACTGTTAATTGTTTGATTTCCTTGTCTTGCTGTGTTTATTTTGTACAGCACTTTGTTTCAGTTGAGGTTGTTTTAAAGCACTTTTTAAATAAAGTTGAGTTGAGTTGAAGCATGACAGTAAATTATGTTGTTGGATCATAATCACTTGTGTTGCTGTATTACAATTATTTACAGTACAATGTCATTTCTTACTATATCACAGAGATCTATTGTTGCATAATAACTATCTGTGTTACTGTATCACAGTCCCCTGCATCACATGACTGATGTTTCATCAGATCACCTCATTGCTGGAAAGAAAAACAAATGTTGTTCCCTCCCATAGACCTGTCTTGTTAAGTCAAAGGGAACATTTGTAACATCACATTGACCTGTGTTGCTGCATTACAATCATCTGCAGTGGGATCAAACCAACTCTTATTGCATCACAATAACTTGTCTTGCTGACTCATCATCCCCTTTTACTGCATTACAATGACCAACAGAAGTTTGAAATTGAAAAAAAGAAGGTTTTTAATTCAGCAACACATAATTGGGATTGGAGATGCAACTACACAGCTGGTTATGATGTGATGCTCCAACCCATATGATGCAACAAAAGGGGATTTTGATACAATAAGAAAAGTTTGTTTGAAGAATTTTTTTTTTTTGCTTTTTTAGCAAATTTACATCACAGTTTCCCCGTTCTTTTTCCATTAATCTAACTTTTTTAAATCACAATTAACTTTACTGCTTCATCAAAATGATGTATTGTTGCATAAGAATCACCTGTGTATTTGTTTGTTTATTTGTTTGCATTAGTCACATGTGTCTATATCAAAAATCACCTGTGTTATGACAATATGCCATTGCATCACTTTAACCTTTAACCTTCATCTTATTTAGACCTGAGATTTCCTCTAACCAAGGGAACTTCAACACCCGTGTTGCATGAGTATTGCAACATATGGCTTGATATTTAATCCATCCAACTCAATATTGCAATATCCCAAGTTTTAGAGACCTCAGTAGTTATGAGTCAAGAGCTTCATATTTTTAGACATCATCTTGTTTCACATCAAATGTTGTTCTTCCTTCATTAAATATGAAAGTTTTTTTTTATTTGTGGATGAACAGACTTAAGTCTGTCAGAGCTATTTTCTTACTATGACCTTGTTTCATTAAATTTCTTGACTTCAACTTTATTAATAGTTTTAACTTGTGTGCAGCTACAGTAAGAAACACCTTCCCATTGAAAAAAGACCCAGTGACGCTTTCTAAACAAAATTATCAATTTTATGAAATACAATTGTGAAAATCACGTAGAACAGAAACCGAAGAGAGGATCCCTTTTCATTTGGGAATGAAGGATATTCAAGTTGATTAAGATTTCCCTCTAAGAAGGATAAATAAAGGATATTTCATTTCATTTCATTTCATGATCATGCATTTTAATCTCCAAGCAAAAGTCAGCATAATATTAATCTGTAATTACTATTTGATGTAATGTTTAACTCGTGTTTGAGCACAAAGTTGCTCGGAATAAGAACTGTCACTCTGTCATGCAGATTTTCATATTGACTCAATTAAGCCTCTTCTAATTCAGTCATAGTGCCACGAGTTATACACTGCTGCTCTCTACTGGCAGTTGGGATACTTAAAATATTTAAGAGGTCAGTCATTTTCAGAAGATTCATTGATATGTATAGTACAATTTTATCCACTGACAAAGTGCATGAATGTAGCATAATATGCTGTTCCCCATGGCAAAAAATTTGCATGGCACATTTTTATAATAGATGTATCAAAAATATCTTTCTATTTGCAACTTATAACTTCTGAATGATTCAGTTATGTAGAGTATAACATCATCAAATGTGCATGTGTGTGGGTTTTTTAACTAATCCAAAAATAACCTTTCAGTATACTGATGTAAGCTTGATGAGACGTAACGTGGCTTTTTAACATTAATCAATAGAGAGAGCAAGAGAGAGAAAGAGAGAGAGAGACACAGAGAGAGAGAGAGAGAGATCTCGGCTGATTTCAGTTGATGCTGAACACCGGTTTGACTCATCAAGAAAGGTTTTTTCTAGAGACTCAAATACTTCAATAAATTTGGCATTGTTGGACAACAAACTCATAAAACAATGCCCAAAATAATTAGGAAAAAAAGAATGAAAAAATGATGTTAACATGTGGATTTCATGCCTGCTTAAAGGCTGTCTCTATAAACTTATCCATGCAGAGACATGTGGTCAACACAAAAAAGGTTCCAGTTTCAATTCAGGCTCTTTAGATAAGAGGCATTGTGGAGTAATCCTTGTATGAGGTAGAATAGAAGTCATAGGATGAATTCTCCTCTGTGTGCCTGTGTGTACGCAACGGCAACAGGATCAGATATGCATTAATGTGCTTCCGAAGTTAGAGACAATGGCAAAAAGACAGAGAACCACAGAAAGATGGTTTTTTTCTGCTGCTATTGCTGTATTTGCTACATGGCAAATACAGCAATATCTCTTTGCTTCTTTCAAATTCACAGCCTTTCTGTATTTTCCTTGATATAAAATAAATGTGCCAAAGGGTGGCCACATACAGCGAAATTCAATCTCCAGTGGGTCAGACCTGTAAAACAACAACATAATTACTTGGAAATAATGAAAACTACTCATTTTTCCCTTAATAAACTTTCCTTTCAGAAATATTATGAGTAACCTAAAATTACTTGAGAAAAATAAGTGGAAAAATAAGCTTTACCTTAGTTACACATTTGCAGATTTTACCTATTTATCCTATTTAATCTTCTTGATATGTATTTTATGTAAAAAAAAAATATTTTTAACAAAATTTTAATTTAGAAAACTTGTAGCCATGTAAAATATTTGTGTACATCTACATATATATCTATTTGTATAATATATATGTAAATGCATAAAGATTACTGTAAATGTATAGTTTTAAAATGAATTTTATAGATTACTGTTTATTTATACATTTACAATAAATGTTAGCAGTTTTTAGCCAGTTTAGCAGACGTAAATAGGTTATACGTGCTACAAATGGTTAATGTTATTGTGATGGCCACTCCTACAGCCACACATTCTAAGGTGGTAACCCTTCGTACCAGTACATTTAATTTATCACTAAACAGTATTTCATTAAACTTATTTGAAATTCTCTAGTTCCTTTTTGTTAGCGCACACATTTAGGCGCTATTGTTATTTCAACTTTGTTTATTTGTTTAACTTGTGTGTCTTTTTCTCATTTAATGGTGCTGGGGGAGTCGTGTGAGAGCTGATGAGTCGTCGTCCATTTATTTTCATCGAGATGAACTGCTCAATATATCGTGATATTAATTTCAGCCCTACCTCCTTGTTTCCCCTAGCAACAGTGGCCATCTCGTGACGTCACCAGCCACATGGTGAAGTCCCACTCTGACCCCCCATTGTTTTATTACCTTGATTTTCATTGACACCCTCACACACACACACACACACACACACACACACACACACACACACACACACACACACACACACACACACACACACATATACACATACACACACACACACACACACACACACACACATACAACCTTACATACACAGTCACCATTACACCAACATAGGTATTGTACAATATTGTATAGTAACTAGCTTTTGTAGATAGTGTGGTAGATTATAACAACAGTAGCCTATCTAATGATTAAAGTAACTGATTATTAATCATTATAATTTACTTTAATAAATGTGTTATAATTTTAAAGGAGAAGTTGTGTGATCATTGTGTATGTGTTTGTGATAACTGCTGATTGCGAAGGTCAGTGCACAGATTCATAACCTACATTATCTGCCCAATAATAATTGGTGACGACTGTGTGAGGCCTCCTATCCCAATGTAATTGGTGCCCTGTGTGTCATATCTGTCCAAGATTGACACCCACAGAGACTGATATTAAAGCATAGTTATTAGTTCTAGATATTCTCTGGATGGTGCCCCGAATTAATGTTTTATATTAATAATCACTAATAACTAGACTTGCTCCTAGCAACCTCCCAACATGTAAATGTATGTAAATTTAAACAGTCACTGATTTTTTTTTTATGTGTATTAATCTGCTAATCTCAACCAACTCAACACTTGTTCTTGCCTGTGTTTTAGACACTCACTTCTCCTAAATAGTCCATACATCCGTTTATTATCCACATCAGAAATCTGTGCTGTGATATCTTTGCTTGCGTCTCTGGTACCATCTTGGGAGCCTTAATTTCCTTTAGGGTAGGGAAGGTGTAGTGTGGTTGAAGATGTGACGAAACAAAGTCTTTATTAAAGTCAATGGACATTCAACACTGGCTCATCAACTTTGGGCAGTCTTTAAAACCCTACTAATCAACTAAAAAAAGAAATGCCAAGGTTGCTTTAAAAAAGTATTGCATATTTTATATTCATCATTCATTTAGTGTTACACAGAGCCAGTGATCAACTCACAGAGTGTTATTAAACCACCTAGAAATCCAGTGTGTGACACAGAAGAGGCTGAGTTGATATGAAACCAAACCTTACCCTTAGATAAAAGTTTACAGTGGCTTTTAAAAGGTCATTTAGTAAAATGATTGACCCCTAAATTCTTTTTTTTTCTGTTCTTGTTGACAGCATCATTAATGTCTAGCATCCCTAGCCATCACCAAGATATTCTGGTCCAAAAAGAAGACCTTTGTTTGCAATTCCACTCAAGACTTCAAACTAATCAAAGGGTAGGAATGATCAACAATATGAGACGATTGGTGAAGTTAAGTCTGAGTGTTTGAATATTACTTGTGAAGTCCCACAGGGGTCAGTGTTAAGACCAAAACTTCTTTACATAAATGATATCTGGAAAATGTCTGATTCACTAAAATTGGTCTTATATGCTGACGATGCAAATGTTCTATGTACTGAGGATGATTTGGAGCAGGTAATGGGAAGGATTACAGAGGAAATTATTACATTTAAAAGATGGTTTGATAAAAATAAATCATCCAAGAATTTAAATAGAACTAAAATGATCCAATTTGGAAACTGCATAAATAGTGGCGTACAAGTGAATAGAGGGGGCTTTTTTGTAGAGAGAGCATATGATTACAAATTTCTTGATGTAATTATTAACCACAGGATCTGCTGGAAGTCACATATAAAAAAAAAATGTTTTTAAATAGCAAGAAACATTTCAGTATTATGCAAATCAAAGCATGTTTTAGATTTTAAAGATTCACTTCATCCTCAAAGCCTAGCTTAGGATGTTAAAAAGCTCAAACCAGTATGTAGCATAGCAGCAGTCACAGGGACAGATGAGGACACAAGAAGACAGAGATGAAAAGCGGAAGATAGGAAGACAGGAGGAGAAAGAGATAGAAAACACAGCACAGAGGAAAAACAAAGTAGGGAAGTACTTTCTCTGCAAGTACCAGGATGGTTTGTTTTTAAATAATGTAATAAAACCTAATCAGAAAGACAGAATCATTTGAGCAAAGTGAGCTGGCTAACTGGTAATTGAGACCCATTTCATGTGCATTACATATCCTCAATATAAAAATCACAGTTGTCATGCAATGACTGTATGTTACAGAAAGAGGGAGACTGGTGTTTCTGGCTTTAAGAATGATATACAGTATATCACAGAAAATATTATGCAAGTTGTTATTATTTTTGTAACAAAAGTGCATATATATTTACTTTTTTTTCTTCTAGGTTCATTCTGTAACCAATGTCACCGTTGCTTTGTGTGGATTTTCCCAATTTCCATCCCTGCGCATTTATATCGGAGCACTGTGTGACTGTAAAGCAGCTGTTAAATATCCGAACAAACGAAGAGAAAACTTAAAGTCCATGATCTTCTGGCGGTAGCTAAATTCTGAATTTTCTTTTTTCGTATTAGCTGTATAAGTGGTAGGGGTGAGAAACAAACAGTGTTGGGTTTGGATGTGAAGTTGAATCTGTTTCAACAAGCTTGCGACTCCAAAGAATTACTTATAATTAAACTAGAAACAAGAAAAGAAAAAAACAATTGTGCTCTTCAAAATAAGTTTTGCAGGACAAAAGAAAAAAACTGACAGAAAGATAAGCATGTTTTTTCCCCACTTATTCATATAGGGTTGAGGTGGAGCTGGAACATCTTTACATGTATGACTGTTCTAAAGTATCATTGCTGCTTTCCAGCTGCTATGGCTCCACACAGACCATCCGACATGTCCAGATGTGGTCTCAGCGCTCTGATTGCAGGTAGTGATTGCAGGTATTTCATGATAGCTTGCACTAAAGGTGATTTGCTCATTTTTAACTGTTTATATATGCATATATGTATATATATATATGTATAATGTGTGTGTGTGTGTATATAGTTAATTGAACTTATGACTTTTCAACAGGAAATGTTTGTGGTTCGTTTTTGTCTTTTCAGGGACACCAACAAATGTATTTGTAGGTTTTAA
>JAOXYM010000012.1:13031189-13047119 GCA_028567055.1 Leptatherina wallacei | reverse complement strand
GATAGATAGATAGATAGATAGATAGATAGATAGATAGATAGATAGATAGATAGATAGATAGATAGATAGATAGCTTATAGACAATCTAATCCAGTTAGCCAAACGTTTCTGTTATTATTGTGTCTAATGAGTGTTCTCCATGATGCCCTCTCTGCCTAACAAACCTTAACTGATGCTTTAATTGCTCGTTGACACATAATTATGTGGACGTGTCTTTGCGCAGTGAGAAATTAAACAAGAGAATCCCTGACAAATGTGTGCAGACAAACAGAGTATCTGCTATCTTAATTGTGTTTAATAGTGGAGAGACATGTTTCTATTATTATGCACAAAAGCGGTAATTATGTTGTTTAGATTGGCGTAATTTACACAAATATACTCATAAGTTGCAGCATATCAAAAGTGTTTGCTTAAAATAAAATGTTGTCTTCTCATATATTTTCATATATCACTGATTATTCTCCACGTGTGAAAAATAATGTTAAAGACAAATCAGACAGATTTTCAGTCATTTATCATGTTAAGCAACTATATAAATGAAAATTAGTAAATTTTTAGCTAAATATTATCAGATTTTAAAAAAATATATCTGTGTTTATACAAGCATTGCCCTAGTATTTTGTTTTACATTGAATGAAGTATAAAAACAAATCAAGTTTGAGATATTCAAAATTTACCTTGTATTCTTTCAATATCTTCCCAACATCATATTATTATCTTCAAAACATTCTTCAAAACATTCAAGAAAAAAATGAAATCGAAAACTAGATGAAAAACTGTAAAACAATATCAAAGTATTAAAACAATATTAAGTATTAAAATGTAGGTAAAGTGTGTGTCTTATATACATGTACTACTGTTGGATTCCTGAAGTATTTGCTGTTGTATTTATTCAGAAAAAAGCTACAACTTATATTATTTGTGAATTAATTGCTTAATTAATTTGGTCACAAATTAATTGAAATTTCCTACCATGTGTTCACAGATCCTGAAGACAAATATTTATTGTACTTGTTTTGTTCAACTGACAAGTCAAACAAACAGAAAGAAATTCAATTGAATAAAAAAACAGATATAGTTCTGTGTTTTTTATTGAGGGCCAGTGGTCTGGTCTTCATACCAGAGGTCTCCACATGTCACCAAATTAACCTTTGCACAACTGTTTATCCATTTTTTTTGTTGTTATTGTTGTTGTTAGCAGGAGATCAATTAAGCTTCTTCTTGTTTGTTTTTGTGTTGTTTGTTTATTTAAGTGAAATTCCCATAAAATATCTGTATTCATTTCTGCTCTGTCTAATAAGCCTTTTGATAAACTGTGAAAGAGAACAATGAATATATATATACCAGAAATTCATGTTAGCATAATCCTTTTTTTGCAGGCCATTTCAGTAGATATCAGTTCTAAACAAATGAAGATATATTCTGTAAAAAAATAAAAATAAATGGATGGCTGTTTGTCAAACTGGTGTGGCATTAAGTTTTTTTTCTGTCTGACAAGACATTAAAGATAATGTTCTCCAGTTTGGCAAGACTTGAAATTGGTGTCCCTTAAATCATTTAGATCAAGTTTCATTGAGGTGTTCAGAGAGCTTCTTGTTTGCTGATTGTTTTTAAGAAATAATCAAATCTCTCTCTCTCTCTCTTTCCTTCAAACACATATATCCTGGACGGGTTCTGGGAAAAACCTCTGCTGAGAGACTGCTTTATGACTAAATGTGTGTTTAGCTGTATGTGCCCTTCATCCCATGTGCTTTAATTCCTGCTGGGAGAGCTCACACAGACACCGAGGAGTGTACTGAAATACACATCCACGAGTGTGGGCTTTCTGACCAAAGCACTTGCTTGTCAGTCACACACATAGACACACACATACACACTCCCCGGAGGCCAAGCGGGTGGTCTAGCTGGGATAGAAATGGACACATGCTGGGATCATAGCAGCCATGTGTGATTCAAATTTCTCCTCTCTTTCTTTCTGTCTTTCTTTCAATCTCTTGCTTCCGCCTTTCTCTTATCACTGACACCCCACGCCCACCTCTCCCCACTCTGTTTACCCCCCTGTGTCTTTGAAAACCTGAGTGTGTCAAATGTATTCTGCACACAAACTCATCGGCCAACTGTTCCTGAACCTATAGAGGCAATTAGATACTTGTGACTGAAATCTGGTGATGTTTGCACCCTCTTGCTCTCTCTCAAAGAATCATGTATTTCCTGTCTGGATCCCACACTCCCCTCCTTCCTTCTGTCCTTTTTTCATGTAGCTGGGTACCAAACTCCTCATTACTCTAATTTGGAGAGAACGCTGCTCCCCTAATGGGCTCAGGGGCCCGAAGAATATCAAGTGCTGCTTAATTCTTCAATTCTATTCAGCCTTTACATTCATACCCTCCACCAGCTCTCCGGTCCCTTTTTCCATCAATTCGTATCCCATTTGTGTCCATCTGCAAAAAGCTAATAGAAGATGGATCCAACCTTCTTTTTTTTAAGTGGAGTAGGGGAGAGATGTGAGTTTTAAAAGCATATCAAAGCCCCACATCGAGTCCCTCTTCATGTTGTTCCAGGCATCCAACAAGTGTTTACATGTTGTTGCTGCTGCTCATGCTTTGCTGAATGTGTACTTATTTAACCCTATCGTTTGCTGAAATAGAAAAATCTCCATGGTGACCGCAGCAGCAGAGAGCAGATGGAGGGCCCTTGAGGATGCATTACTTTCTTGCAACAAGGGGAGGCATCTTTTCTGTAAGCTGAGCTGTGCATCAGGCCTGTTAGGAGGGCCTAAACAAGTTTCATTGTGTCAGCCTGCAATTGTTGTCAACTCATTGTGCAGATAAGGCTCAACTTAGAGCATTCTGAATGAAATACAAAAATTCTATGTAAAACTTTTCAATTAAATCAAAGGGGACTAGAAACCTAATTTGACAGATAATATTTCATTTTTAGGATTAAAAAAAAGTTGAAGTTGCATGAATGCATTATAAGTAGTTTTTGAATGGCCAAATCAGGGACTAAAAGCCTACAGTACAAAAGAATGGGCTACATGAGAAAAATAAAAATAAAATTATAGAAATTAATACTGTAAAAAAGAAGTGATTATCAACAACAACACAGTAATACATGCTTTTTTCAGATGATTGTTTGACTATAAAAACTGATATCATCTGCTTACAAATTTTAGGGAAATGTGCTTTTTGTTTGAGTAATCATAAGAAAAAGTATAATAGGAAAGAAATATGCACCAATATGAAACCATGCAAACCTTGAACACTTCCAGAAAATATGGTGAGGTATATAAAAAAAGGTGAAAAGGCTATGTGACAACAGAAACCAAATGACATTTCTCAATTAATTTAACAGAACCAATTAATTAATCAAATAAAGTAACCTTGATGCAGATAATGACATCAATGAATTATAGTATGGTGAATGAGAGGGTGCCTCTCACGCACTATAATTACATAAAGGGTGACCAGGTGTTCCTTTTTGTGTTTTGGGCAGCACGGCATTTGTATCTCTTGTCTAACAAATTAGGATTATGTCCCACTTTTAGTTTCCTCTATTTTTCAAAAATGAACACTGCACGACCAGACTTATTGTTTAAGAAGAGAATATGCCATGTGACACAGAAAATGTGATGCTCACAAGAAACATATGGCTTATGAAGAGAGGAGCTGAATTATGAATTTATTTCTGCTGATATCCCAAGAAAATTGCCAGTTAAGTTAGTTAGAAATGATAAAACAATCATTTATAGACTCTGAAGTAGATGAACAGATGAATAAATAAATGAATGAATAAATGAATAAATAGATTAATCAAAAGATAAATGAATAAATAAATATAACAATGTTGCCAATAATAATAGATTTATATCATCATCATCATCATCATCATCATCATTAGTATTATTATTATTATTATTATTATTATTGTTGTTGTTGAATCTTTATTAGTGTATGTTGGTGAGTAAAAATATACATTTTTGTCATGACCAATATTCAAATGGTCTATGAAGTTTTGCATAATGTAGATGAATCAGGGGTACTTTGATATATGTCCTCTGTTTTGTCTTTAATGTGAAAGACCTATTTTAGAACAAATGTTGATTATTATTTGTACGGCTGTGGTTAATTGTAATCAGTTTTGACAGGCTTGAATTGATAGAAAACAAAAAAGAACAGATCTTCTATTAAGACTGAAACATTTCAAACTTAAAAAGTTAACCTCTCCCATGTTTTCATCCAGCTGTTAGTAAAACCTGCTGACCACTGACACCACTTGGCATGATGGCCAGCTCTTTGTGGTTGATAACAATCCAGCTGCATTTTGGACATTGAGTGAATAATGAGGGGGGAAAAAAAGCTTTTTGAAGACATCCTTCATCATTTTCCTTTGTTCAAGGAAACAGAAGTCCTGAAGCCTGAAGTCCTGAAGTTAGAAAAAAAAAAGCTGAAAATTATGTGATATTCTCTTCTTGTGCAAAATAAGTAATATTTCAACTTGCATTACAAATTAAATCATGACAATTGTTTTTAGACAAAACAACTAAGATACAGTATGTGCATCTCAAACAGACTTGAATTATGTTCTCAAGGTGCCTGTTATTTTATCAGTTGATTATATCGGCGGTATAGCCAATATTCAATATATTTAATTTGGAAGCCGATATTGGCTGATGTAATTTGTGTTTGTAGCTGACGCAAGTTCTCTCCCTCACAGGCTGTCATATTGCTCCACACAGTAGAAATAAATAATACTGGTTCCAGGAAAAGGCAATCATTGAATCTGTTTACCTTTGAAAAAGCAACAAGATTCTTACAGAGAAATTTGTTTTATGAAAAAGTGTGAGTAGACATTTACTGAGCCATTCCATAAAGTTGATCAACCTTGTCTGATAAGGAAGAAATAAAGCAAGTTCTGAGAACCAAGACACGTTTATTTAAGTGAGAAGGCTGGCAGCGGTAAAAACTGCAAGTTAATGATCATCTTCATCCTAAAAGGATAACATTGTGTTATTGTACGGGAGAAAAGTCCAAAATGCATGTAAAAGGCTATGTTTTAAAAAATCCTTTTGCAGCATGTTGATAAGGCCTAATAGGACAGCAAGTGCTGTTTTGTCACAGTGCACCACCAGCTGGAAATGGAATAAAAATGCTGCCATTCTTCTGATCCCTCCCAACTCATCAACTTGGATTTCAGGAATGATAGGAATCTCAGTTTTCCTCAACAGATTTGCTTGAAAGCCGAAGGTTTGACCATGGGAACAAGAACAGTGTGCAAATTGTACCAGCAAGTTGCATGAAGTATCCAGGACAGCACACATAAGTTTTTAAAGATGCATATACATGCTGTTAGATTTTTGTTTGGGATTTGTACAAACTAAAAGGAAGGACTTGCTCTGCTTAAAATCCCTGAACAACACTCAAGTAGAAGCAATTAACCACTATTATTTACTTGCTTCCCCTTTTTTCAATGTTTAAAGGAAACAGAAGCAAGAAATAATACATAATGATTGTTGCTAATGTCAAAATTGAATGCATTATCGGGTAGATACAAGAAAAATCAGCGGAGAGCTCAGAAAAATACAATTATACATTACTAACGTCAATAGAAAAACAAACATGGTTACTGGGCAAGACATTTACAAGACTGTGCTAATGCATTCTAATGGATGAGCAACAGTTAGCAGCCAGCTGAACCATTTCTGATCAAGTCCATTAATAAGACTTGATCATTTCCCTATAGACATCTAAGACTTGTTTCTCAACTGTGTGGGTGTGCATAAATACATTCTTTATTTTGATTATTTACTTCAGGCAACCCTGCTTTACTCTACATTATGTTGCTTTATTTGTGTGTTACAATCTGAAAACCTGAACAGTAGCTTTACAATCCTTTTCCAAACTTAATTTGTATCTGTGGCAACTGTCATTAAGTAAATTCTAAAGAAAAAAAAAGACTTTGGACAACATCTTAGTATATTAAACTGACAAAACACATAAGTATTTGTTTAACAGAGTTGTAATGGTGGATATCTGAATTATTCAGTGTGGCTCTGAGATTAATCTCTCTGGATTTTATTGTAACCACATCACTACACATGAAGATAAAAAAGAGAAAGAGGCATGCTGGTAGTACAGTGAGGCAGCTGTGCTTGCTGTGAGTAAAGTTGTTCCACAAACCAAATTATTAGACAAACTGTTGTTGAGGACCCAGAAATTCCACAACACATGAGCAAGTATTTAAAGGAATGGATTTATTGAACAATCGTTTGAGAATGGTGGTTGGCAGAGGACCCTAAGATGGCAGGCTGATCACATAGGAAGGAGATCTAGCACTGGAAAAAAAACTCCAGTTACAGCTCAGTCCAAGATCAAGAAACTTAGTCAATAAACAGGCAATGGTCAAACACAGGAAGGCAGATCTCAGGGTATTTAGGATTAGACAAGAATTGATGGTAGAAAAATTAAGAAATTTAAATTTAAAAAATAAAAAATAAAAATAAAAATAAAAATAAAAAAAAACAATCAAAGCATCGACCCATGCTTAGATATACTACTTTCATAATGTATATACATATATATTTTCTACTTCATTTTCATTTGTCTCTGTGTTTTTCTCCCTATATAAAACTAAGCTTTTGTTCTATCCACTACTATTTTAACCCACATCCTCCAGTTTTAATAAAGTCAGTGGACCAGTGAATCCCAAATTCCACATGGACTCAAAACAGCAGTTTATTTCCATGCTGCTTCTCTCTCGTTAGCAGTAGCAGTGTTCCTTTTTTAACGAGATACCTTTATGTATTGCCCATATGCTTCAATAAGAACCTCTGCACAAATCAAGTAAAATAACTAGCTTTTTTGTTTGGTTGCCATAGTGAATCCAGGTATCGGGGCTCCATTGATGATGGCTTTTTGTTGTGGTGTCCCAATCTGGGTAGAGATACTCAGAATTGACTGAACCAATTCAGAACAGCTGATCTGGAACCGAAAACTCAGAGTTGCTCAGCTCAGAGTAAGTTTACCCAGAGTTTCTTTTTAGACTCGGAGTTAGTTGAACCTCCTTTCTGGAACAGGCCCCTGGACATACTGGCACAAGGCTGTCAATAATCTGGCAGAGAAGCAGAGACTGGAGAGAGCTTAAGTAGAGCCCCAGCTAAGCTGAATAAGGCTGATTTGTGATCACATAAAAAAAAACTGACATGGCGTAGCAGAAATGTAGGTCCTGACAATGTGCAAGAAACTTGACGTGATCAAATTTGTGTGAAATAGAGGTGATCTTATGGTGATTTCAAGCTCACTTAACTTCGATTAATTGAGAAAACTGAATTGTTCATTCACCTGTTCTGCCGCAAGAACCTGGTATGGAAGTGGTCTTTGCTGAAATATTGAGACTACTGACCTGTACAATTGTTTTACACACAAGGATCAGAATAATGAACATGAATACACACAACTAAACTAAAAGTTCAAAGTTGTATGCAATGAATTAATTCTAATTAAAGTCTTTAAATAGACATTGACAGATTTGTGAACCAAGCCCTTTCATCACCAGCATCACCATTTTTGCAGCCTCATCTTATTTACAATGATCAATTTAAGGACATTAATTTATTGAGTCTTTTGTCCTGGAAAAAGTACATACTCATTTGAGATAAGAATTAATAACAACTTGATTCAAATCAAGTAAATATACTCTATTAAAGTCAATTTTACAACTTACAGTGCAAGTAAATGACCCGGATTTGAAGAAAATATTTGAAATTGAAAACATTGCAGTATTTTTCTGTTTAAAACTATTACTAACATAGCCACATGATGAAAAATCAAAACGGACTTTTAAAAAATGGGGAAAAAAATTAATTAGCTTGAAGAAAGAACTTTTAAATCAATTATAATCTACTTCATTTGCTTAAGATATTCTCACTTCTCTCTGAGTATTTACATGTGCTATATCAGTGCCAGGCTTCATCAGATTTATCTGATTACTTCCCTAGCTGCACCCTTTGAGGAAATTTTAGAGAAATATGTTGAAATGACAGAAATGAGAACAAACCATCTGCAAATGTATTTGGGTGTGTTTCGTGACACATGATAATCACTTGATGATGTAGCTATCTGCAAAGCTTCTCAATAAAAAATATAAAAAATATATAAAAAAATATATATGAATACAATTCAGTCGTTTTTTGTACGGATGTCATAAAAGAAACATTTTGGAGCTCTGCCTGTAATTAACTTTTTATCTGTGGTGCAGTGTGATGGAAACCCATTCCAAGCTATTAGATCATTTTCTTCTTAAATGGTGAAATATGTAATATGCAAAAGAATAAATAAACTGAGGTAATGTAAAGATAGCAAAGAGAATAGAAATTTCAGGAGAAGGAAAAAATGATATATATAACATACAAGCAAAGGCTGAGAGGTGGACTGGATTATTTCATGATTGTTACCAAACATACCAAACATTCAACTTGTGTGTGTGGAAAAATCATTTACAAACTATAAATAAAAGAAATATAACCTCATGTGGAAAATTTGTGACACACTGTAATTACTTACGTATTTGACAGAAATTAAGTCACAATGAAGAAGCGCTGTGGGAAATCTAAGTACACCCTTAATGTTTCTTTAGGAATAGAGAGGGTAGGGATAGTGATATGGGCTTATTTTGCAGCAATGGGAGCGCTTTACAGCCACTGAGTCAACCATGAATCCTCCTGTATACTAAAGTCATTTAGAATCAAACGTGAGACCATCTGTCTGACGGTGAAAACAGGACAAGCAGAACAAAAAATCTACATCAAAAAGGCAAAAAAATCAGGGTGCTGTAATGACTAAACCAAAATCCAGTCCTCAAACTGATCAAAGTACTGTAGTCGAGCCTTACAAGAGCCACAAACCACAATGATCTTAAGCAATGTCAAAAAGAATGGGTCAGACTTTTTCCTCAATAATATGAGACTGATAATATGATACATAAAGTCATGACTTCATATCTTTGCTGACAAAGCTGGTTCTGCAAGCAATTTTATCATGGGATGTTCTTAGTGTTTTACATACTATTGGTACAGAACTTTATTTCAGTTTTTGTTCATAAATAATGTTATAATATAATATGTGCTCATCTGAGATTGTATTATAATCTCAAGATCCGGTAAGGACTAATCATTATTATGTCTTTATTTGTCAAATTTTCTCTTTATTCGTATTTTCCTTTTAGACATGACTGTATTGTTTGTGTGGGTTCCTGTAAGAGTCCGTACTGACAAAAACCCAACACTTCTATATTTCTTTTCATCTTTTCTCTCAATAAAATGTATTGAAATACCCTCTCAGACACAAGCTACCACATTTCCTTGGTCTGTACAGATGCTTCCTTGTTAAGTATTCAGTATTTTCTTTTTTCGCTCTTCCTTGTAACATCCCCTTATTTCTGTCTAGTCTCATTGGTTTCATGATGGTGACCTTTCATTTCATATCCTGCCTAATGAATTAAAGCCATTTACTCTGCCAATAAACATTCACATAAATTAACATCCTAATGAAAAATATGGCTGCAAAGTGTTCACTCTAAAATGTGAGCGTTACATAAATTTAAAAAAAAAGGAGCAACATCCTGTATGGATACATCGTGAGGCGAATGCAGTGATAGTTACCTGAACCCTGACCAGCTGGCTGACAATTGACTGACTCACAAACTCCTGTTAGAGCCACAGAGATCAAAGAGCCATGCTGACCTGAACAGAATATAGGCTTTATACAAAGCTGTCATCTGTAGTCTTTTCAAAGATGTGTATTTTTTAAAATATGAACCAAGGCTACAGAACAAGACTTGATAATGTTCAAGAGGTGTAAGGGCACAGCAAAAGCCCTCTGCACAGCTTGTCAAATTACCCTCCTAATGGCCAGCTTGTCAGGCTGCCTGCTTTCTGTGGAGAAAGAAAGGACAAATGTAGGGAGGGTGAGCAGGGGGGCAAAAATTCTCCCTCTTGTCATAGCAAAATCATTCATTCATCTCTTAATATGGTACCTCTGCTTCTTTTCTTTTAAGCCCTGCATCTCAAGTACATCCTGCCCATATTCAAATGGTAGTAATGACTTGGAGGTATGAGAGCGGGATGTGGAGAAAGAAGGCAGCTGTATTGTGGGTCTGTCAATCGTTTGTCTGGACTCTGTCAACGTTGCTGTGTTAATGGGCTTTCCCATTAAGTCGAGTTAACCATTATTCACCTGAGTTATCAGTTAGAGGTCAAATATGGGATTAATTGATTCTTAGTAATTGCAAGATTACATCTTCAAAAATCATTATGATCTTTTCATATCTTTTTATATGTTCACTGTAATGAATTATCAAAAAGAGAAACATCTAGGCATTTAAAAGTGTTAAATCTTTTGGATAAGACTAAGATGACGTGATTTTTATAACTCTGACAAATACTAACCGTGAAGAGTTCAGAAGGTGCCAGCGTCTGATGAGTAAGTCATCCAGCTGCTGACTGTCCAGATTATTCGTCCATCTCTGCTGAAGATACCTCTGTTGCATGCATAGTTTGGCTCTTTCTCATTTGTAAATTAAAGTCATGCTTGATGCCTCATGGTAACAAAAACAAATATAATGTGAGCATCAATGTAGTCTGTACTTCTTGTAATATAACAACGTCACCAGCACTACTTTCTGTATTTCCTTTGTTCTAACGGTTACAAATACATTTTAAAAGTATTTGTAACTTACAGAAAGTAAAACATAGGGTTAAAATATATCCAATAAAATTTTTCGCCCATATAATTTTTGTTTCATTTCTTTGTTGCCTTGGAGCTTTTGGAAGTTAACCCGCTGCAAAAGCATACTGCACTATTTCAGACATAATGCAGTCACTCGTCGGTTTGCATCGTGTGGTTACAACAGATCAGAGCGCTTCAGTGGCTACTTCTGGTAAATTGACTGAAACGGATATTTTCACGTTCTATTTTCAAGATAATCAAATCCGTCAACTATAGATTTTAATGCCAAATTATATCAGCGCAACAGGACAATGAAAGTCTCAGAAGGAATTTCATACAGAGAAAGTTGCAGCTCTGTAGAATGGCCTTGTGTCTACTATTTTATTTTATTTTTTTAGACTGGATTCTTTTTTCTCTCATCACCACACTAACATTAAGAACACATTAGGAAAGAAAATTCAATAACCTAATGACCAATATGAAAAGAAGGAATAATTAGAGCAAGAACATTTTGGGGGGGGGGGTGGTGGTGGTGGTAAAGGGATGGTGAACCCAACTGTGGATTCAGATTTTAACAATCTAATTGTTAAATGGGTAAAAATGTTTTTTATCCATATTGCATTAACTAACGTTAATTAAGGGACTCTTATTGTAAAGTGTTACCAATAAATTAAACTAAAGCCGAATTTAATGAGGAATGTGGTCTGAAAAGACCTGTACAATAAAAAATGTATCATGTTTTTATTGTAATAGTAAAAAAATAAATTAATAAAATTAATTAAAAGAATGAAAAGCCTCCTTTATGTTACTGAAATATGACATGAAAATAGACAAAGAAAAAGCCTATAAACTCAGAATATCTCTACCAAACGGCAGTTTGAAATGGAACGCAGCCCATTGTCGGCGGACGGGCCAGAACAGGATTGGAAGGTGCCATGCACGTAGAAGCGTGCATAGCAACCATGTTAGCAACGAACTTGCGAGACCTGATATATTATTGTGGATGAGAAGCATCCTTTTCATTGTTGTTTTGGTCACAGACACAGTTTAAATGTTCTAAATATAGGTTGTTTTTCCTGAAAATGCGCCGTAATGCAAAGGATTTGAGTTCTGCCGGTGGACTGCATCCCCCTCGAGATCAGGATCGAGAGTCTTCCTGTATCAATGCTGCTGATCAATGATATGGATAAATGATAACGGCCCACTGTACCATATGAATGGACTGATAACCTGATTATGTCCATTCAATCAAGCGAGAACGTCTGAATCAGGAGCCTGTTCAATGCGAGGAGTCGTTCAATGCAAGCGTCTCCTTGGTTGTTCAGTGTTGACTATACTTCTTGTTAACACTAATATTAGTGTTGAATTGATAATATGAAGAAAAAATGATCTTTTCAATCATGTAAATGAAACCCTCCAAAAGTCAGTCATTTTAATTCAAAATCTGATGATGCAAAAATACACTGTGACACACAAAATTAATGTTATTAGAGAAAAATAAACTTAGTGTACCAGAGTTAATTCAGTGAAATTAAGATAAAAAGGTATTAAACACATTTTTTTCTGCATTTTCTGTCATTTCGGAATATATATATATATATATATATATATATAAAAAGCCAAAAACCTTTATTTCCATATCACTGATGGAATGCACAAGATTTATTTATTTTTTTTTTTTAAAGTGTGAGACCAAGCTTAGTTGGAGTTCAAATTCGTTGTTGTCTGCACTTTAGTCTAAACTACTCTGGAGAGGTTTCCGAGTAATTTTGAGGGTGACTTGAAACAGTTGCACATGTGCATTAAAGCACTTTCCAAGGGGCCTGCTGCTTCTACAGCTGCAAAACCCAGAGGGAGCATGCAGCTTTAGAGACAGACAGCAAGTGAGGTAATCTAAAATAAAAAAAAATAAAAAAAGACGTTTGCAGTATAATGCTCTCTGGATACTTGCAGAGAACTCCCTCTCTTCTGTGGAGTGGTGTTCAGAAACATTCCCCAGCAGGCATTTTTAGCCCTCATGTGAGCCTGTCAATTCATCCCAGCTACTAATCCGTACTTATTCAACAAAGAAGTATTAAAAAAAATGAGGGGAAAAAAGCTATTGGTTATAAAAACGTCTGGGTGTTGAGAAATAGTTTGCATGTTAAAATTATTATGAGTCAGTGTTTAAAAAGAGATTATGCCAGCTGGTTCAAGAGATACAAACAGCCATGTAAATTCTTTATTTGTATAATTATAGACCGGCCATGAAGCAATGATTCCTCAAGCTGATTGTGGTCTCATTAATACGGATATGTTTTAAATTAAAACAACTCTATTCTGATAGCAGAAGAAAAATTCACTCCAAATTCATTTGGAAGCACTAGACTGGACCAACCTCTAGTCTCTGTATTTCCCTCCTTTTCTTCTTCTCTAGCTGTCAATGTCCTTCCTCCCGTTTCAGTGCTGACCAGCTCTAAAAGGCTTTGTCAAATCCTTTGAGATTATCAGTGAATGTGTTGGATTCTTCCAGCTCCACTAACCCACCTCTACATCCTAAGCCACCCAGGGTGTTGCACACAGATACCTCACAGTCAGAATAAAAAAACATCCGTCATTGTCTGTTCTTAGAAGTGCACAATGCATTTTCAAGCTTGAAGAAAACAGTTCTAAGAATAATTTAAGTGCATGCGCAGGACGCACCTCGTTTCTGTTCAAAGTCACCTGCTGAGATTATTAGTCATCTCATCTATTTAGAATTGGGGAAAAAGAGCAGAGGCATCATGTTCCCTTAAACAAAAATCAACCAACCCATCTGAATCGGATACGTAAGGTTGTATAGTGGTTTCAAAGATTGTGATATTAAATCAATTTTGGGGGCTTTTAAGTCTTTTCGTTAGTTGTTTTCTATTATGAAATTCTGTAACGTTGCAAAATCCACAGGGAGCGCTTATCTCCTAGAAGATATTGTTCTTCATTTGTCCAAAATATCTTGTTTGCATAGTCCAGCTTTTTTTTTTTCTGTCTCTTTTGACATTACCTTGGGACAGATTGCATAACGTCTGCAAAGCTGCTAGTTTGGCATGACTTAAACAAAGAATCAGCAGCTGTCCACCGGATTTGATGAACTTGAGCAACTTTGAAGGTGGAGTAGGGAAAGGTTTCCTTAAAGCGACTGAGTCTATCAGACTTACACATAAGAAGCAATACAGCAAATGTACAGTTTAAAGAATATAATGTGTTTTTCCCACATAAATGATCTAAAACCTATTCAATGTGTTGAAAATAAAAATAAATCAGGTTTTACAACATCTTGTTCAAAGCTGTTGAAATACATCTTTTAGAGAAATAAGTCACTAATAATTCTTGGTAAAACTTGTTTTTAACCCATTTAGACACTGTAACATGGGCATGCTTTTACCTTTCAAGATTTTCAGAAAATGATCAGGTCAGGAGGTTTTTTCAAGCAAAACCTTTGGTTTAAAGGTGAAGGGTAAAAAAAAAATAACAACAGATAAGAAAAAGATTCCTAGGTGACCAAGTAATAAACCACCATGCCATCCCTGAAGGTAGATCTATAAATAGTGCATTTTCAGGATCAAACTCAGGGGCCCAGGGACATTGTGGTCAGGATTGAACTGGACCCAGACAAGTTTTGTTTTACGGAGGAAAGCACTTTTACTTCAGCTCAAGGGAGTTCAAATCCAGATGTCTTTTCTTTTCAGTTGCCGGCTGATATAGACAGACCGGATACTTTTTGAATACAGTAACAGCGTTACTGTAATAATGTCATTTCTTTCCACAGGCTCTTTCCTACATACTGGGTTCCTCTGAGATAAATAACTGTTTATTTTACGTCCATTCTTCCACAGATCCATTCCTCTCAGCTTCTTGTGACATCAAATGGGTCCTCAATTAAAAGTCATTAAAAGGCCAGCCCATTCCTTTTGTTCCGACTGCCTTTATAGACAAAACAATGAGTTAACTTAAATTATTACATCCAAATGGCAGCAGGTCAAGAAGGGTGCTCTTCACTCCCACGTGTCACTGGGATTTATGGTAGCACATAGGCATCTGTCTGAGGGTTCTTTATACAAGTTCAAGGTTCTTGTCATTTTTAACGTGAAGAACAAAATTATTTGTGTCTCAAGGCCTGGGGAACATGGTCAGTAAAATGATTGAAAAATAAATAAAAGATAAAAAGATAGAAAGAATAAGTTTGATAAAACAATAGATGAGAAGATAAAACAAGTGTTGCTCATAAATAGCAGCATAGATTCTGTGTGAGTTGTACAACAGTTCATGGGTTTGTCTGTGCTGCTCTCAATCCCTGCAGAGTGAGGGAGTTTGTATATCTTTTAAATGTAGATGGACAGAAGTGCAATCCTCCAAAAATCTAACAGTGCATAGTCCTCAGAGATGAAGCTGTATGTTGAATCAAAGTTAGCTGAAAGTTGGAGTGGCCAGCAACAAAAGAATTCATGATAAAGATGACAAAGCACCAAAAAGATAAATATCAAAGAAAGAAAGGTTTTCCAAAGTGGAGTACAGCACCAACAATAGCACTAACATCCCCAAGAGCAGCAAATAGCTCAGATTGTTCCACATAATTCTGATATTGCCCCTAAATGGCAGCAAAGCACAGTAACATATACTTGTGTTTGTGTCGCCCCAGGGGGGAGAGCACTTACTGTATCTGGGGAAAAAAATAAAAGCACAAGTTATGTTTATTATTAAAGTGAAATCAGCAATACTGCGTGGTAGGCCCCATCTCTTGATTCCCCTTGTAATAATAATATCATTATTATTAAGATTTACCAGATACTCAAATGCTTTACATACAAACAGGTAGTAAAAAAAAAAAAATTAAAAAGAAAAAACTGAAAAATAAAGCTAATATCAGATAAAAGGCAGCTGCAACATCCAAGTATCCAAATACTAGCACTGTGGTAAAACTGCAGTGCAACATGGTGGATCCACTGCCATCTATGGACACAAATGTCTTGCGGGATAAGAAAACACAAAACTTTTGAATTCCCAGTTATGGTTTAAACCAGTAGATTTGTGTTTCAAGCAACATAAATCATATAGAACATACCGGTGACGTACATGTTTGCAGTTGTTTCTTGGTCTTTAAGTGAAACTTTTTAACTTAAAGGAGACATATTATGCAAAAATCACTTTTATAAGTCCTTGGAATAGTCTCTTACAATGTTCTAAGTCACGA
>JAOXYM010000012.1:13020796-13031089 GCA_028567055.1 Leptatherina wallacei | reverse complement strand
AGAGCAAGAACATTTTGGGGGGGGGGGGGGGGGGGAGCAAAAACATCTTTACTGCCTGAAGACAGATATGAAAATTTGAGAACTGGTCCTTTAACAAGCACTTTTGACAGCTCCGTGTGTTTTGGCCATGTCAACAGCATCTGGTCACTGACTAGAAAATAAATGAACTCATTTTAAACTTGGGACAAAAAAGCACCTCAGTCAGTGAGCTCTGCAAGACATGGAGGGGAGGAAAGTAGAGAACATTTAGAATACATTTTAAGTATTTAGTTTTGTTATTCTCTGAGGGGGAAATGATTTACTGCACTTCCCTTTTCAAACAGCTTTAATTTCTTTTTGTTTAACAGATTAAACCTGATTATTGAATACAGTTGAATATTTCCGCTATGCATCAGTAAAAAGTAGGTATGGTGAAGTATCTGTTCTACTTCTGAAAATCTGTTTCTGTTGTGTTTGTTAAACTGAAAGAAATATCATTTTGTGAGAACTTTTTCCTATTCCTCTATCATATTAAATGTACCGTTTACACAATAAGTGTGTTTGAGAATAGCTTTGAATCAGTGCTGGAAATTTGATATATAATATCTGAATGATAATAATGAAATGTAACTTATGTCTTGCTGTGAAATCATATTTTGACTTTATTTTTTCATTTGCGTCATTGAACTCTGTTTACATATATACTGTAGATGCTGCGTTGTGTACCTGCAGTTCTTGTGTGTGCAAAAACCTTTTATATATGAAACCTAAACTAAATATTTACAAATGGGATTTTTTTCTTATTTTTTTTTAACAATAAAAATTATCTCTTCTATCCATCCATCCATCCATCCATCCATCCATCCATCCATCCATCCATCCATCCATCCATCCATCCATCCATGTGACAAAATTAAGTTGAAACGCATTTAAAGATGTTTCTCAAGCCCATTTTCTTCTTAATTTTCATGTTCTTTTAATGATTATCATCAAAGGAAAATAAGTCAAGCATGAAGACACTAACACGCACATACATACACACAGATGAAGAAGTATGTTTTTGCCATGACAGGAAAGCATTTGTTCATTTTGATGAAGGCCTGAAAGAGAAGTTGAAATGTCTAAGTGGATTTTTCATTACTGGATGTAATAGGGCAAAGAAGATTACAGCTGCTACAGCAGGATGAGCATTAGGACTGCTCATGTACTTTTTCCATGGATATTTGTAATGACCAAAGAGGTTCAGTGCAGATACACATTAGAAAAATGATCTCAGTGCTCTGTGTTTCATGCAAGTGCTCTGCCCCTCCTGTCTCAGACTCCTCCACTTGGACCTATCAGTAATTTGGAAAGGTACATACAAACCCATGGGCAAATTAAAATGCTTATTTTATCTTCAGTTACTGCTCCAAACTTTGATAGAAGTGGAAAACCCAACCTTTAAAATGGAAAGCTATTAGGGCAGGCATACAGGGTCTGAAATATCTCATCTTTTTATGTACAATTGCATGAGAAACTTTTAGAGACTTAAAAAAAATCATAATTTTTGCTTTAAACTCCAACCTTCTAAACTTCCAGAGCTGCCATGTACTTGCTTTACATTTCCCAGGAAACAAAGCAATATGTTTCCAGATAGCACTTCATATTTCCCTAAACATTTCAGTTTTTTTCATTGTGTAATCTAAACTGAAATATTATAAGGGCTTTATAAGGTAAGTTCAATGGCATTTTGGGCTACTTAACATTTTTGTGGCTTGGAAAGAATATATTCATAAAACACATCTAGGCATTTATTTTACCACACTTTGTCTATTGGACATTTATCCAGATCATGAGATCATGTACACGGATTACTGCAACTCTCTGTATGTCGGTATTGGTACTGAACTCCACCGTCTGCAGCTTGTACAGAATGCAGCAGCTCGTCTCCTGAGCGGGACGAAGAAACGTGAACACATAACGCCGGTGCTTTCGTCACTAGATACAAGATCGATTTGTAAGTCTCTGAATGAAGTCACATGCTTTCTTAATAAGTAATCAAATGTTTACATGTTATTTTCAAATCAGTGAAGTTTATATTAATACTAAATTGTATTTGCTCCTAGTCTGAGGACGACTCATCCATGATTATTCATAACCTAATTTATCCATCCATCCATTTTCTGTACCGCTTAATCCATGCAGGGTCGCGCGGGTGGGCTGGAGCCTATCCCAGCTAGTAACCTAATTTATATAACATTTTATTTCTAAAGATACTACAAATTGTGTTGTTTTTCCCTCTGAATGTTCACAGTATTCTCTGATTCATGCAATGGTAAAATGGATAAATAAATCCTCCATTAAACACAAGAGGTTTTATCAAAGAAAGCTAGAGATCTTGTAATAATTGCTCTAATGGGTTATCATGGAGGACGTTTCTTATGGTACACTGCATATTGTAAAGTTTGTTTCATAAATATTATTTAACTCTACTAGAGCTAAATTTGTCTGAATGAAGATTTACATGTGTACTTAGAAAAAAAAATAGAAAGTGTTGCTATTTCAATGGCTGTGGGTTGATTTTTGTTTATTTCATGAGAGTAAGTATATTATTACTTAGTTTCTTCCTTGTTTATTTACTAATTATTGACTAAACACCTCAACCTAAGGATGATAAACAATCATCAAAGAACTTAAGTGGATTGTGATAAAAACTGCAGTCTGTATAAAGACAATGTGTATATTTTTGTGTTAAGATGTTTCAAGTAAAACCTTTATGGCTTATTACATTATTTGCCTTATAAATAATGTTTATGAGGAAATATATAAAATGTTACTATACAATACAAATGTCTTAGAGCTGCTTATCATTAGAGCCGGAAGTCCATGCATGTTAAAAATACTATTATCAAGGTTTTGCTGATTTAATATATCTTGATCCTTTTTACCTCTACATAAACATGAAATTAACAATTAAAAAACAAACCTTTTATCTTTTTCTGGTGTTTTTATCATACAGCTTTTGAGATTATGACTTGCTTTGTACAAAGGGAGCGTCTCCTCTGAGACAGAACTCTTCTGTCTTTCCATTTACTCTTTCAACCAATATTTATTCCACTTTTATCTCCCTATGGGTTGCGTCTCTCCCCCTCCTTGCTCACCCCTCCATCGTATCCAGCTTCATTAGCACATAACAGGCTATCAACATGCATAGCAGGGCCCTGATTTAGATGTTCAACCTGATTAGCTCTTAATAAGAAAAGAGCGGCTACCTGAATGGAAGAGCACACTGTGGCACAAGGCGCCAACATGAATGTATAGACACAAAAAAACAAAACAAATGTAAACACTCATACATTATCTATCTGCGTTTTACAAAGTATCACACTTAACGCTTTTTAGATGCAAAGTCATTTCAAATACAACACCAGAACAGAAGTCTGGTTTGTCAGCTTATTTATATGATCAATGATGTACAAAATACTCATTTAAGGACAGAGGGTGAGGTAGATTTCAAGAAACAAGCTAGCAGATGTTTCATTAGTGAAAAGAGTATGAACTACAGTTATAAAACCTTCAGAAGAATTTTATTTCCAAATGCAGAAAATACAAACAAGGCAGTAAATTTAAAAAAACAAAACAAAAATGCAGATAAGGCTTTGTAATGAAGAGAAATTATCAAAACTCTTGGCTTCTCCTTTATCTTCCTTTCCTCTCATTCTCCTTTGGAGAAGTTTATTAAGACTCATGCTGCCCTTGGCCATTCAATCACTTTTCAGTCAGAAGTAATGGTTGTGCTGAATGAATGCAAAGGCTGGCAATTCATTACTGCAATCAGAGTATGAACACCCGCGTTTTGCTCCTCCGATCTCCAACCTTCTGGTCATGCTGTTTTTAGTGTCATATAGAATTTCAGATGCTCAGCTGTGGGTTGTCTGAGCTACGTATACTGACAACCTATAATTAATATATATAAATATCTTAATAGAGTAACGTCTTTCCTCCTTTAATTTATGAAGAGAGTGATGCAGTGGATTTAAAGGCTGTATTGATAAAATGAGAAGATAATGAACGTCTCTAATGACAAATGGCAGAATGTCACATTCAGATATAGCAGATGGGATGCATTGCAACACAAAGCTTGCTGATCATCAGACATCCAGTTCACACCTTCTGCTCTCTACATCTGAAGCAGAGGGGTAGCTTGATCACCATTCCCATCCTATAAAAAACATACCTGTTTCATTACATCAAGGAAAAATGTTCTTTCAGAAACATTTCCCTCAGTTTTATTGGCAATTTTTCCTCTCTGCTTAAGGGCAATATGCCTGTCCTTAGTGGGTAATTTTCCCATTATCGCCTACTTCCACTCAGCCACTCCTCTGTTTATTTTTTTGTGTCTCTCACCCTCTGCTCCAGCTCCTTGAGCACTCTCTCATTCACAGGGTCAGCCTTGGCAACCACAGCTTTTCTGCCCCCTGGTTCAACCACAATTTTCATGATACAGCACATATCCACAAGCTCTTCCTGACATCTCTTCATCCCAGCCTCCAGCTCTCCTCTTCGGGATGGGTCTCGCTTCAGAGCCCCCTTCTCTGCTACCGAGAAGCCCAGCAGGCTTGTCAAAACGTCATTGGATAGCTCCACGTCCAGGTAACCGGTTCCATCAGATATTGTAGCACAGACGCTCCAAACACCGTTATTGCTGCTCAGTTTCCCCAGAAGAGTCACAATGAAAGCTTTGACATGGATCTCGGTGGTGTGGAAGTATGGTTTGGACATTAACTCTTCTAGCAAGCATAAATATGTAAAGGGTGGAGAGGTGAGAGAGACATCAGGGAGTCTGCTGCCAGTCTGAGGATATTGTTCTGAAGATATTCTTTTCAATTCTGTAGTGCTCGAGCTGTAACCTTTTCCTTGAGGTATGCTGGATACAGTTTTTGGTGATGTGTTGACAAGTCTACAACTGGAGCCTGAGGCCTCCGTTTTGCTGGCAGTGCTCCCTCTGGCTCTACTATGGAGCTGAACCATTCCTCCACTCCTCTCAGTTTGTACTCCACTGGCATCAACCTCTTGAAAAAGGCAGTCCATGTCATCATCCATAAACTCCTTCTCATCATTAGAAGCAAATTTCAATCCATGTGATTTCTCCAAAGCTGTTGAAGACAGAGACGACTTGGAAGATGCTGTGGTTAAAGGACTTGAAGCTTCCCTAGTGCATCCTTGGTAGTCTCTTTTCTGTGCAGTAGATCTGGAGTTGCTAGATCCAGTGCGTAACCCCGAGTTACTCAAAGCGCAGGGTTCAAACTGAGCAGTTTGGGGTTTTGGTCCTGTGTCCATACCTCTGGGATTTCCAATGATTCTGCTGTTATTCTGAGGTGTGTTTCTGTGACTGCTGTCAGAGTGTGAAGTAAAGTTTTCACTTTCCAGAAAAATTACACTGTCCAACTCATCCAGGGGAAGATCGTCAAACTCTTCATCAGGAATATCTTCTTCTGCCATGTTATCCTCTCGGATGTCTCGATGTAACACATCAGGAGGTACGAATTCAACATGGTCAGGGTCTTCTTGTTCGCCACTGCTGTGATGGCCTTGTACTAAACCACCTCTGTTGCTCTGGTTCAAGCCACCTCTATGAGAGGTTTCACTTCTGAAAAACACAACCAACAGGATTAAAGGGCCTTGATGTTCGGGCAGTTCAAATGTAGTTTTAGACCACTTGACAATCAGAAGTCGTTTTTACAGATTTTTCTCAAAATAACTAAAAACTCCAGAAACAAGGAGGTCCAGCAAGTCTCATTTATGATTACGGCTTAAATAGCTACATAGATTTGATAGATGGATTTTCTCATTACAGTGATTTCACACATTTCACAAGAATCCAGCTTCTTCACAAAGTTGGGCCTCAGACTACAAAATTTGTCTGACTGGATTTAGAAAAAGATCATGTTTTGGGTTAAAACATCTTTTAACAACACCAGGCTTCTTTTCTATTTTGTTGGTTACTACAATGATGAATCCTGACCATGATATCATCTGTGGAGATAATTTGTGTTGTGTTGTCCCAATAAGAATCCACTTCCAGCATCATACTGTTCATCACCCACCTGAATGAGATATGGCTGCTAATAGAGGAGCTTATTGAAGAGACGGTGGATGTTTCCTGCAGAGTAGCATAGCCACTATCCTGAGGAAGTCCAACCTGAAGCATTTCAGCATCCCCCTGTGCCTCCAAACTGGCCAACAACTCTGCATCATCGACCTCCAGGTCCTCCATTTCTTGGTTATCTAAAGAAGAAATCAGTATGATAATGGTGTCCAATTCTAAAATGAGTGGGATTCTAAGCTGACCTTGTTAATATAAGGCAAACATTTCCAATCAAACTTACGCCTAGGTCTTTTGATGTCATACAAACCTAATATAAGGAATGGGTTTTACAGCACATTATCAACCCACAAAGATCCACAAACTCTCTTGAAGTTACCTTGTTGTGGCGCTGCTGCCTCCTCCCTCTCTTGCTGCTGCTCCGCAGGAAGACCCAGTGTCCGACAGAGAACTCTGCCCTGTCAGAGCAGCATGATTAAACCATCTGATCTGTGCAACATCTTATTAACTGCAATATATCAACAGCAGCTCGTTGCTTTAAACAGTAAGTGACCCATAACATTTTAGTACATTCTTAGTGTAGTTAAGTGAGTGATCCCAAACATTATTCATATATAATATGTTGCAAAAACAAGGGCATCCTAACTAAACATAAAGGTGTACTTTACCTGATCATTCCTGTCCACCAAGTCCTCTACTTCCCCACCCAGAACCTTGACATTGGATGGCCCCAACAGTAGCACACCAAGTCTGCAAACCATCTGTCCCTGCAACTGCAGCTTTGCACCAGGCCTAGGAGAGTGGACAACAGTTCAGAATTTTAATACAGATGTCTAAGCATCACAATATCATCAGCCCATCTGCTTCTCAAAAGTCTGTATGAAAACATACATTGCTACAAAGCCAGAATGGTTAAAAAGTTACGTTTCAAGTAGGTTTGGAGGCTTTGTTTAAATAGAAAGCGGCAAAACACATCACTGTGCATTTAAGCGCTTTACAAATCAATCTCTAACCTGAGTGCTGCGCTGAGTGAAGGGATAGTCTGATACTCCATGGCCTCCAAGCTTTGGACTCCATCTGTTACCTGTACAACAGAGGCAACATCTTTGATTAGGAAAACATGCAATGATGAAATGAAAGTCTACATACTAGCTTTGCAAGTTTAGAAACCATCATCATTTTTCTTCATTAGAAATACAGCCATGTACTTCTAAAATACAAATTTTGCTCAAAGCTCCTCTTAGCATGTATGCTTTATCATACTGCTTTTTGGAGATTATTCAAGCAAAGATTTTAATTTCTACAAAATCTTTGTGTCCCGATTACTCAAAACAAATTTAGATTTTTGACAAAATGGTGTAAGAAATTAAAAAATTACAAAGCTGCGGCTACATTTCTAAGCAACACCATCAACTTGACAAGTGTATTACTCAAGGAAGAAATAAAGTGTGTGAATTATACTTCTGCAATTTAAGCCATCATGTGCTCTCACTGATTAAATCTGTCCACATACAAAGAAGAACAGCAGCAGATGCCTTAACTAGAAAATTACACAAAGACGAAGCCCGATTAAAGATAAGTGGTAGAATCAGAAGTGAATAGTACAAAATGGTCAAGATTAGTTTGTTTAACAAGAAAAAAAACCTGTAGCATAATTTTCTTTTGTAGCACCAAAGTGCTAAAACCTACTTTTCAATTTTTTTGTTACGAGACTAGAAATAGCAGCAAAACGTACATAATGGCTGAAGATGTAAAAGCAACTTCAAAATACAAAAACATACAAATAAAATGTAATTACTCTTTACTTGACTTTGTGTTCCACGGTTAGAAGTTCATGATTAACTTTCATCACAATAATCCGGCTATCTTCACTAAAAAGCTGAGGACTTGTTTATCACAAACTCAGGAATTCTTATAAAAGTTACAGTAACTGTAAGTCATTTTACACTGGCCAAAAAAAACCGTGCAGCATCTTGATTGAAATGGGAAATTGTTGAAATGGCATGTGAATGACTTTGCATGGATTTCAATTGGCTCTGGCTAAGCCCAGCTTCAATGGGAAAACAACGTTCTGATGTAGATGCTGATTATTACTGACAGCTTACATTTTCTTTAGAGAAACACAGGTCCTCTGACCTGAACTTCTCACATGGAGGTTTTGAAACTAACAAATTGTGGACAAAAAGAGAGAAGATTGGTCACATTTATTCATTTTCTCTTTTTTTTTTTCCTATTGTAAAAACAGCTGGATGCTTATTCTTGGTCCCAATGTGTTTGGGGCTGATATGCTAGCCAAGCATGGCCAGCAGGGTAAAGTGTAATACAATCCCAAGTTGTTGTTGCAGTGAGTTTTACATGACCGTCATATTGTAGCCTCTAGAGCACTCATGATAAAAACGCTTTTTCTTGCAGCTGGGAAGGCTTTAATTCATTTAAGTTGGTTTAGTAAGTGAAATCGCATTTTTAAAATCCTTTTTCAACAAACTACTTTTGATGTGAAAACATTAGTTCGATTAACATGTTCATTTCTAAGGGTAAATGCTGAAAATCAAAGAACTTTTCCCTTCTTTTTCCCCTTTTGAACACCAGCTATCATTCAGAAATGCCTCTGACCTGTAGAAGAAGCATACGAGTTGGTTTGACTTCCCAAGGCCTCTGACTGGTCTGTGTGACAGCAGACACATCCTCATTGGTGCAATCTGTACCCCTCCATTTCTGCAGCTGACCGTATGCAGGCTGACTGATGTCCAACAATGAGTCAACCTATAACAGAGAAAAACCTTCTGCTATGTTTCCTTTTGCCTACAAAGTCATATATTAAACATCTATTGAAGTGTTTGACAGTTTAGAGTACCATTACAGTGACAAAAATATATTGTGATTTGCAATACTTAACTAAAAGATTGTCTCAAAGGTTTCCAGCTGGGTTTCCAATTACTATCTAGGAAAACTGGAACCCAATGGTGCTATATTATAATACAGCTTCAGACTACACCAATCACATTTCTTCTTGAATATCACAACAGCTCTATTTTTGCTTCACCAGCAGGGTATGTGACTTTCTGTACAGCACACAAGCATAATTATCATGTCATTGAATAGGACATATCCATCAGTATGACACTGAGGAAAAACTCAACATGTAAATGCTCTAACAGGTACACTTATTAATTTCAAAAGGACATCAAACAACATTCACAATTTACCTCAGAAATTTTGTATTTTTTTATTTCATTCATTCATTTTAAAAAGCTCAATTATACAAAAACAGTCCAACAACTTCTTTGTTGAAAGTGGAATATGTAATTTGCTTTTGTTACAAAAGCAAATTACATATTCCACTTGTATGATTTTGCTCATGCACATTTCCCTTTCACCTCTTTCTCATCTGTCTCCTCTTCTAACTCCACCTGTCTCTTCTAACTCCAGGTCCTTAGCATGATGTTTATTGGTGAGAACATAGACTGTATATAAAAGATGGAAGTAGCCACCATATTGTCACCCTTTCATTTGTTGTTCACTACTGTTTGTATCCTACGGTTCAGCATTTAACCACTGCATGGTTAAAGAACCTAAGGACATTAGTCACACCCACTGAGTGGCCAACTAATACTCAAAGCATCCACGGTTATAATAAAGCATAACTTTGTTCAAATGAAGTCTAAATTAGCTGTAATGGCCATTTCTATTTTTTTTTTAGCATGGTGTAAACATGTTTATTTTGGCTGTGAATTTGATTATTTTCATATAAAGGTCTGTGGTACTTTTGGAGTCAGAATCGAGCGGCCATTTAGGAACAGCAGGATTTAGTAATTATATGTAGGCTTAATGTTTTCTTTTTAAGGTTTCTACTTTGTTAATTAGGGGTGTCACAATATTGGCGATATCGCCGTAGGTAAATTGCCACAATATCGTTGTGGTCTTGCCACAATATCAAGCAGTGTGTCTTGAGGCAAAAATTATAGTTTTCAGTCTGATCAAGCGGAGCAAAACACACTGAACTACATAGACCATGATCCTTTGTGGCCAGTGCGCTCTTTTGAACCAAATGAGAAGGCAGTTTTTTGTAACTGTGTATTCTTATTTATCAAATAGGCTGTGTTTTAATGCTTTGATGAAGTTTATTTAATATAGTGCCTGGGTTGCCTTTTTTCCATAAATATATGTTGAGCTGTTACTTGAATTTGGTACTTCAGCAAAGGTTTTACAAGCTGTTCAAAATGTCATAA
>JAOXYM010000012.1:12974994-13020696 GCA_028567055.1 Leptatherina wallacei | reverse complement strand
ACAAGCTGTTCAAAATGTCATAACCTTGAAAATGACAATAAATGTTGTACCAATGACTGGTCAAAGCATTTTTATTTCGTCATTCTTGTTATTGTGAGCTTTCCCACAATATCGCAATAAATATCGTATCATACGGCTGGATGATATGGCCTCAAATCTATATTGCGGTATAATTTCGAAGCCTGTGCGATAACGATATATATTGCGATATATTCTTTCTCCCATTTATTAAAGTGAAAAGGACTGTTTCTGATCATACTCACACATCACAGCAGAATAAACACTTAAAAAGAGTATAAATGTCATTCTCAGACCATTATAACTTATTTAAAAACTCTAAACCTTCAAGTAATTATTAACGAATCTTGTGCGTGGTGTTTTTTTGTTTTACCATCAGTAAAAATCTGTAGGAGTGATGAATATATCTTTGTGGTGTTTTGTGGACATTAAATGCTCGGCCATTGAGACAGTTTCTAAATGTGCATAATCAATAACTCAAATTAAACCATGAAGCCTTCCTGATCCTTGACTTTTCTAAATAATACACAAATTTTCATTTTAACAAGTTTATGCAAAGAATAGAATTTTCTACAGATTTCTGAGACAGCTCTTTCTGACCGCGGGATTTTGTGCAGTTCTATTTTTAGTTTCCAGGATCAGATCGAAGGGGTTCAGAGGAACGTCTCGCTGAGTTTATGAGGGAAACACTGAACACTGTCATGAAAATCTACACTATTTATATGCTGACACTGTTTAATATTAAGTTAAAACAACTATTTAGAAGTTACAGCCAAAGCTCATCAGTCACTTCTGCTGCTGCAGCACCGGTACGTGAAACTATCTGACTTTTTTCCCTCCCTCCACACCGGGGGAGGATCAGCTGATGTGTGAAATCTGATCCGAAAAAAAAACGCTGACGATTAGAAGATAATAGGCTATTTCATAGCAAATATAATTTCCTAATTTCCCAATTCAAAGCGAGAAGCGGCAAAAATAGAACAGCCGCGTATTTTAGAGAAGCATCTTGTGAAACCACAGCTCCCGTTGACTTGAGCTGTGCAATCAGCTGTGAAGCCGCCGCTTCCACACCACTTCTGCGTTCTGCGTGACTCGATTTCAATCGTTTTCTTGTCAGGTCCATATGATCGATGTTGCACAGTGTCCTTAACAAGAAACACCTCATCCTCCCCCACCCCCTCCATGATTTTGATTAAAGTAGGCATGGCTATCGCGATAGGCCGGTAGAGCTAAAATCTCAACCGCTGGCCAAATTTATACCTTTTCTACCGTATACCAACCCCTATCGTATTGTGAGGTTCATATCATGATAATATCGTATCATGAGATGTGGATATCGTGACACCCCTATTGTTAATACATGCTACTTTTTTCTTAAATTTATTTAAAAAGGCTGTTTTTCCAAACAGAAAATGTAAATCAGACACAAGAGGAAATATCCATAAAACCAATAATCCAAAAGCAAGTACCTGCACACAGAAGTTGCCACTTAGTTCTGTCTTTTGAGCCTGAGCGAGTCCTTCAGGGAGAACAGGGTAGTCCAGGTCTCTCAAGTCCGTCAAGAGCCACTGGTCCAACACCTAAAGTTCATGCCATACACAGAGTTGTAAGAATCGTAACAGGATTTAGTGATTCTGTCACTGTGAGCAAGTTTAACTGTGAATTCATACCACTTCTGTTTACTTTAATTTCACTGACATGAATGACCATCTGATTTTAAATGTCTTAACCCTGAGACCGAGCCAATGTTTACTATTAGGAAAGTTTGAATTAGTGAAAAAAAGAGATAAAGATTCTACAAACACAGAAATATCAGAGGGTCATTGAGGCACAGTGACTCATGAGTGTCATTGAGTCACTGTTGATTCAATGCTATGTACAAGCTTATTCACATAGTTTAAAAAATGCTCTGTAGGATTGAAATCAAAAGACCATCTTGGCCTGAAAAATTAAGCAAAACCTTTCTGGAAGATCTATTTGAAAAAAGATAAACTTTGGCTGTGGGGGGACACAGCTGTTCAACAGCAATATTTCAGTACACTGTGGCGTATAAAACATGCGTCAGTCAAGGAAAACATACCCCACATGACGCCACCACCAGCTGGTACAGCTGACACCAGGCAAGATGGATACATGCTGTTTACACTAAGATCTTTCCTTGATATAAACATGTTGTAACAGAAACCAGGGTTTTTCAGACCAGGAGGTCTTCTTTCACTCTTTCAATATCCCACTCTTTCTGATCTTTACCACATTACACCATGATGTTGTTGCTCTCTCTGCAGTAGTAACAGAGATCCACATTGCTTTGGCTTTTTGTTGTGCTGTTGGATAGAGGTACAATGGGTTTTGCTTAAGCATCTATTGCTTAAAAATCTATTAAAAAACAACTGAACTGTTGATCTGTAAATGATTTGACCATGAGTTTTGTGTTTTTGCCACCACTATTTTTATTAGATTTAGAATATTAGAATAAACATCATGTTGTGTTGAAGAAGATTTGAAGTAATTGACTGAGTTAAAAATGTTAACTGAGCTAACCCGTCAAACAAAAACTGACATTCTCTCAAGATGTTATACAACCAAAAAGGTTCTTGCAACAGAAATTATTAAAGGCCTCAAATGAGGTGCATGTTGTGTGTGGGTTATATAATCATTTTTCTTTCAGCTCTCATGTAAACAGATCAGGGCGTCACATAAGACACCACATATTTTTTGCTCATTCATTCTTTCATTGGAGCGTGCATCCTAGCTGTGGCCTCAACCGCATGCAGCTGCGTCCCATTTGCTGTTTTCAAGTGGTGCCCATTTTTCAAATGGTGAGGAAAGAATCAGCGAGGTAGTTCACAGCAAAAACGCACATCTAAAACATTTGCTAGTGATGATGACATATCTGTAACAATACACCATAGTTCCAGTACATACGGTGGCAACTTCTAGACATCTCACAGTTCAACTGGGTTAGATTTAAGAGGGATGCTTTCAATTCTAAATAATTATTGATGCACGTTTTTGCTTCATACAGCATCTTTGTTCTCACCCTGCGACTATTAGGTACTTTAAAAACATTGTTAACAATCTCTAATTAATTTACTTTCAATGTCTTTTATTAATGAAACAAATAAAAGTGGTGTGACCAGTTAACTGAAAGGTGACATCTGTTAAAAGAAAAGTGTGATTGTAGCAGTACTAGTAGTAAATCAAAACAGACGTCAGCATATACAGTATCACCAACATCTCCCTGCTACATGCAATGAGAAATACAATAAAATATTCACTAATGTTTGGAGAACCTGAGATAAATCATCTGTGATAAAGTGCACATTTATGATGGCATATGTGGAACACATCACATGTTTGAGGTTCAATTATATATTTTTGGGATTGCTGTCAATAAAGTACTATCAAGATGGGACAGTGTGTCTCTGCTACAAAGTATGACAGAGTGTTTAATTTGATTCTTCCTTTTTGAGGTGGGGTGAAGCTTTGACATTGCTTGAGCAATGGTCCTCTGGTTGTCAGTAACAACAATCAGGTCTTTTTCATGCCACCCCTGGTGGAAACATGCAATGTGGTTTCTTTTTTTAAAATATTTTAGTTCAGATTAATAAAAACAAACTGCTTTGGTATGCTATTTCTTACTGGAAAGGGTGCTTCACTTCCACTTTTCCTCTTTTGCATTTTATCAACATTACCTTACTTATCAACATTTAGAGAATTGATTTAAAAATCATGTCCGCATCTCTGTCCATCTTTTTAATTTTAGTTTTTTCCTTTTTAAAATGTGGTCTATTTTTAAAACAGCACTCCAATTCAAATCTGAAACCATCAACAGCTTGACATTTATTTTTGTTTAATTTGCCTAACATTAAAAAGTCATCATTATCTTATTTTTTTTCCCATCTAATTCATTAACGGATGCAGGTCTACACAAGAGTGGAGAACACATCATGAATTCTGACGGCCACAATAGCAAAAAGCTTATAGAAAAGACTGAAACAACAGTGGAGACAGATACATATAAAACCAGAGATTTTAAATGGAAAGCAACAAGGCTAACCATCTACACACAGCAGCCTTTAATCACAGGACCCTTATGAGTCATCTGAGAAAAAGTGGATGACCTCCCAGTGAGACAACTTGTATAACTGTGGAATCTCCATCTACTATCAAAGATGATGTTGATGAACAACCCAGAAATAGCTTTAAAAAAATGTTTAAGTTAACATTTTTTATCATCAACTCACATTGAGTTAGACACTCTGCCTACCTACCTGTTGATTGATCTGATGCTGTGGCAGACGACCTGCTCCCCCTGCCTCTCCTTGAAGCCACTCCAAACAGGCTTCTAGCCAGGCAAAAGGCACCTGGACATGCCAGGATGTCAGCAGCCAGGCCTGGGCAGCGCGTACCACTGAGTGAGCCTCTGGGGCCATTCTTCTCCAGTATATTGGACTTGCACCGCTTTCAGCGATCGTCTTCACAGATAATGGTAAACAGGCACACAAGTCTGTCTTTTTTTCTTCTCTTTTTTATAGTTTCCCCCAGGAGCTGCAGTCAAATTGTTGATTTTATCAATTCAGTTATTATTCATTTGCATTTTCCTCCATTATGCAAGAGCAATGTTAAAAGGCTTTTCAACAGCCAGACAATTATTCTGCGTTGAATATAATGTATAAAAATCCAAATACTATGTTTAATTAATTTCAGTTTAATTCGGTGGGTACTAATCACTGGATTAAAACAGATTCGCGTGTAAAGGTGTCATTAAAAGATTTTTTTTCTATCAGTATGGATCAGTCTTTATGAAGATGATCGCGAATAGATACTGTGGAAAAAAAAGAGAAAAAAAACACTGAAAAATGTAAGCAGTGATAGCATTTGATTTGTGAATAGTGGGGAGGGAAGTGTTTGTGTACGAAGTAAGTGTTGTAGTAAACATTACCGGAGCAGCACCCTTATTATCATACAATCAAGCAGTAGCACTGAGGCAGCCTCATGAATGATAAAGTATTGCAGGAAGTAGCAAAGGCGCCAAAGTTGACTAGCCCAACATACCCAATTAGCTACAATGGGACTATGGCGCTTTTGCTTTGTGTCAATGCAGCATGACCAGTTCTTAAATATACAAGAAGTTAACTTAACAACGCTACCTTGTAATTTCTTTTAAAAATGTTTACATTCGTTTTGCAGCTCATACCTTCCCAACAGGAATAACTCGAACTGCCACTAAAGTACAGATCCGCATCCGACAAGAGGGCGTATCATGTTACGTTGGAAACGCCTCGCATCATGTGATTGACATTCACTCTAGCCAATTGTAATTCTAAAGTATTTGACGTACTTTCAGTTCAACCAATGATTGCACAATCAATTGAGACAAACATCTCCACGTTCGGTAGAGAAAGAAGGGGACAAGCGAGGCTTTGCAGTACGGGTTTGTGTTCTTAACGATATATTCCGTTTTGGTGCCATAATTAGCCTAATATAATTTGAATGCACCAATACAGTTAAAATAGCGAAACGCGTATTTTATATAAGTTAAGAAAGAGGGTCATTCAAGTAATTCTGTGGCTGTTGGAACGATACTTAACTGGCTGGCCTAGCTAGCACCATTTATGTTCAATTACAATTATAGCAACATGGCGAAAGTAGCTACCTGCTAGCTTGACATGGTGTTCGTTTTCATCGAATTACTTTGTTTTTTTTCCCTTTAGATCTTCTTTGAGTAGTAATGTACCACACGAACTCGTTTATTATGTAACCAGTTTAGTCTTTTGGAAATGTACAACTGACCTTTTGTTGAAATCTCAAATTCGAAATTTTCTCTGAAGCCCGAAGCTAACGCACTACCATCCATGCTAATTAGCGTCTCCGGCTAAGGTTAGCCAACGTTAACCCTAGCTTAAGTAATGCTTATTAGCATCATTTGAGCTAATCGGCTTTCGATTGAGTTAATGGCACGATTTAACATATGCATTTATTATTTAAAATAACTACACTGTTAGAAAGAAAATTGACAAAGTATTTGATTAATATGTAAGCAATTCATGTTTAGATTTTTCCGTCATCTAACGGAAGTATTCACTCGCTACTGATCAATTAAAATCTTGTTTTCCGAACCGTGATGGTTGCTGTACGGTCGAACAATACTACAAATGTTCCGTCGTGATAGCCGATAGATAACACTTAGCTGTTTATAGTATCTTGTTATACAACAGCAGTTGTCGATTGTTGATCATATTCCTAGTTTGTACTGCATTGTTTACACAGGTTAACATTTTTAAATAATGTCAAGCAAACACGATATGTTCGTTTCTAACTTTGCTGTCGATTTCAGTCGAGGATTTAAAGTAGCCTCTCCCTCCCCAACAGGTTGCATGAGCTGTTTGGTCCTTTTTCCTTTAGATCCGCCTATCAACACGCCCTTGTCCCTGTAATAAATAACGGTGAGTCCCGGGTGTGTGTCAGTTTCTTTAGTTTAATCTCTGATTCTGTAAAAGACAAATCTCTGTCGTACAACTGAAATCATCTGATTTTCATTTTTGCATATTCTTGATATGGCAGCAGACAACAGCTCAAAGGGGCTGCTTTTCTGCTTCTTTTTCCCTGCTCCTGCCACCTGTATCCTGCACCAAGGTGCTCACTTCTTCTATTTCTCTGTCAGAAGACCATGGATACAGAAATTGATCAGCAAGAAGAGACTTCATTCAGCAACACAGAGACTAATGGTATGAGCATTACCTCAAGTACAGTGTGATACTGTTAATGACTAATTTTACTACTTATTTTAGTACTGATTTGTAGTTACTATTAAATATGTGTAACGTGTGTAACACTGTTCTCATACAACATAGAATTTGTGAATTTTGTTAAATTTGAAATGAAGTATTTTGTAGTTCTGGAAAGAGGGAGATTTTTTTATGTTTTATTTGAAAAGGGCCTGGAAAAATGAGACCTGTGATTTTGCAATTCACTGTTTTCTGTAGTCTTTTCCTTTTTTAAAAGAAAATTATTCCATCTTGTTGAAAGCTCTTTGAGTTGGGTTGTTAGGGTGTGTTTTTATCTCCACTTGCCAGGTAAGCGCCCTGCTGAGGATGCAGATGAGCAAAAATCATTCAAACGCTCCAGGAACTCGGATGAGATGGTTGAGCTTCGCATTCTCCTGCAGAGCAAAGTAAATCAACTCCTTTTCATGTTGAACCCCTATGTCATTTTGTTTCAGTTTTTGACAATCACAGTAAGACTGCCAATTTCTTAGTCTGCTTTTTTTTTTTTTTAACGAATGTCTTTTTCTGACCACGTTTCTGTCTTTTGAATAATTGATTACCAGGATTTTTTATTTGTATTTGTACAGCCCTTGTGTTTTTCTGAGAGTTTACTGATATATTATGAATCATGTATATTTTCCATTAATTGCAGTACCAGGATTCACTTTTGTTAATTCTTACGTGTTCAGTTTAAGTACCTGTACTGTTTGTGTTGCAGAATGCAGGGGCTGTAATTGGCAAAGGTGGCAAAAACATCAAAGCCCTTCGTACAGACGTGAGTAGTTTTACTTTATACACCTTGAATTTTAAGTTTATTCTGATTCTTTTTCCTTTTTTTTGTAAACATTTTTTTCTCTATTCAATGGCCTGTTAAGACAGCCTTTTTTATAGGACAGGAGCAGTAGCTGTTTTCTATTTTAAATTGATAACAAATTAAAACGTATTGTAGTATTTTCATTATTATTTTCATCAGCGTTAACAAGGGGTGTGGTCAGCTAATGTCTGGATTTTCAGGTCTCTGCTTATGAGATTTTCTGACAATACCCCTTGGGGTTGATTTTTTTTATCTTTTTTTCTCGTCCAATCAACATTATGTTATTGTATCAGCTCAAGTTTCCTGAGGCACAAAAGCCCAATATTGTGTCCAATTTTTTCTCCATAATGATTATTTATTGTAACACAGCTTTAGCAAGGACACTAATGCTCTTGTTAATTAAAAGTTATTGGTACAGTTCAGAGATCGTGAGGTCACCTGCAGCACAAGCTAGCATGTTTTTTTATGTTTTAGCTAAATGGCCAATTATTAATTCATTCAATGTCTTTGCCTTTTTCTCTAGTGCTCCACATTTTGTCCCCCCCCCCCTTTCTTACTGTCTCTGGTTTATTCCCCAACATTGAGCTCTTCATGTTCTTAATATGCCATTACCCATTTTCCAATGTCACCGTTTCTCCTTTTCTCTCTTTGACAAACCAATCTCTGAGAGAATCAAATTAAAGTCACATTTTAAGTGTAGAGCCTGTATATTAAAAATGTATTCCTCTTCCCTCTCCCTTGTTTATTATTTTACTCTTTACTTTTTTGCCCACTTCCTCCTCTGTTGCCCATGTTCTGGATGGCCCCTCCTGCGCCCGCCCACCTGATACCCTGGTTGGCCCTGCCCATATTCGTGCCCTGTCCCTAAATGGGCGCCTTACTTGATTGACATCTGTGCTCGAATGGCCCTGGCCCCTGCCCATGCCGTGCCCAGTACAATGCCAGTGTGTCAGTCCCAGACAGCAGTGGGCCTGAGCGGTATGTCCCTAAGCTCCTCCCTCTCACTGCCTGACTACAGGTCAAACAAACAAGAAGAAATGAATATTAAATATTAATCCTGCCTCTGTCAAGTCACTGTATTTAGACCTACCTTTTTCACAAAGTAAATTAGCTTTAGTCAAAATGCCTAAATGCGGTTATGTCCGAATCTGCCTGTTGATCCTGTAAAAGCCATGTGAACGTCCTCTCTATGCCATTTTTGCAGTAACGTCAGCATTGAAACTTAGGCTGGTGTTATCAGGGTTTTTCTGCAATCTGTCACTGTCTTTAAAAAATTCTGCTATAATCTTTGCAATATGTCCATGTGTTTTGGTTTCTTTTGTTGTTGTTGTTGTTTTCTCTTTTTTTAAACTGATGTTCATCTGTCCTATCTTCTGCATTTTCACTTCTCCCCGCCCCTAAGAGCAAATAAACTGGTGTTTTTATTTTTACTTTTTTTAGTATTAGAATATCACTTTCTTCTTATCCCATCCTTTCCTTGTGATGTCCTCCTTACACTGATAGTCAGTTTGTCCATTCATTATCAAACATAAAAGGCAAGCTAAGATTCCAGCGCAAGTGTTTGTGCTGCCTTTTCTGTCTTGTGCTTCACCAGAACTTGATTGATTGGCGGAGCTTTTTTTTGTTGTTTTTTTATCTATTTATTTCTGTCCCACTCATCTCTACATTATTGGTTTTATATTTATTGGTTTCCCTATTCTCTGTTAAAGCATCAATTCCAGTGGTGGCAGACTTAATTTTTTACTGTGGTTTAAACTTTGCGACTTTCCCTCAGCTGCCTACCGTGCCGCTTCCATGCATAAACTGCTTAAGTTGTCTTTAAAAGAAAATTAATTGTGGATTGCACGGTGGTTGCAGACAGAAATATTTGAATAAGTTGCTTTAAACATCAAAGTCACTGTCCAAGGTTTAATTTTAGACAGAACAACTTGGAAGTGATTGGTGAGGGGGATAAGAATGGTTTTATTAATTCTCTGTCTTTCCTTGTGGTGTTTGAACCCATATTTGGGTTTCTAGTCAGTCTTCATGGTATGCATCCACCAAATTATGCTTGTAGATATTAGAATCCTTTCTGGCACTGTTTGTGCGTATTTCTGCCAGATTCTCCAGTCTTTACCCTCCCTGTCTTGCTCCCTCAGTGGTCACCAAATGCTGTTTCTTTTCTTTTGGGTCCTTTTTAATTTAGTCTCTCACTTCCTTTCTCTGGACCAAGAGTTTCCTTTTCATTGTACTGTTTTGTTGTCAGCTTTTTGCCTATTTCCAAGTAAATTATCACCTATTTAGAATATAAATTTTAGATAATGCACAACCTCAACATTTGATTTTACTGTATAATCTGTTTATTACCAAATTCACTGTATATTTGTGTGTTTTTTGTTGTTTTTAAAAAAAAAAAAAAGAAAAAGATAAATTGAATTCTATAAACTAAAATGCTGTTCCCTTCCCCCTGGGATGCATTGCTGGCATCCCAACCCCACCCTTTCTGTGTCGTGCTCTGTTTTGTGATCGGTTAATAAAATCTGAAGAATCCTGAGCATCAGCGCAGACATAGAGACTGTTGGAGAAATCCTGCTCAAAATTATCCCAACATTAGAGGAGGTGAGTACTTGAACTTATTGGCTTTTCTGAATTCTTATCACTTATTACTCTATTGTTTGTTAATGTTGAGTTGCAGAGATACTTTCAAGTGAAACTTGCTCTCATTTTGTGTACTTGTTGCTTAATAGGTGGTGTATCTTGCAAATGAGTGTTTTGCATAGATTGAACTTGTTTGAATCCCAGTTACTGTCGGAGATGAGGTTTACTTGTTGCTGTGCTATAATTTGTATTAGGTTTGAATATACGTATTTATATACATTTTTCTGTTCCCTGTAGTACCAGCAGTACAATGGTATGGATTTTGACTGTGAGCTGCGTCTGCTGATTCACCAGAGCCTGGCTGGCTCAATCATCGGGGTGAAGGGAGCAAAGATCAAGGAGCTCCGTGAGGTCTGTTCATATTATTTAAAGTGGATGTTTGTTTTTTTAATTCTTTTGCAGTTAAATTAATTTGCAATGACATGTATTTCTCAATGTCCTCTGTTGCTGCCCATTTTTCATTTCTAAACATAGATCATATTTTTCCCTAGTTACGCTTCTGTTTTTATATCAACCTAAAAGTTTTCTGTGCAGTCTGTGTACTTCTGCATAATGGCAAGTGTGCAGTGTCATTCACAGTAAAAATGTGATTTCATGATTGAAATGGTCTTAGGAGATTTAATCGTAGAAAAACTGTCATGTAGTGGCTCTTATTTTTCTGTGACTTTTTTTTCTGTGTGTCTCCAGAACACAAAGACCAGCATCAAGCTGTTTCAGGAGTGTTGTCCCCAGTCGACTGACCGTGTAGTGCTGGTTGGTGGTAAAACAGAGAGGGTGGTTGAGTGTATCAAGACTATGCTGGAGCTGATCTCTGAAGTAAGAACATTTCATTGTATTTAAAAGTCCATTTTGTGGTTAGCCTGATTTCATAAATTGAGGATTTACCATAAATTAAAGGCTTTAATTGAATTCTGTCATTTTGGGTTTATTTAAAAATCATTGCTTTTATCTGATTTACTTTTCTGTGATTTAAAATCATCTTCTCTTGAGCAAGTCAAAATGTCTTTGTCTATCCTCCTCTTTAGGCACCTATAAAAGGCCGCACTCAGCCCTATGACCCCAATTTCTATGATGAAACGTATGAATACGGTGGTTTCACCATGATGTTTGAGGAGAGAGGTGGTGGCCGCAGACTCATGGGAGGCTTTCCCATGCGAGGAGGCAGATCAAGCGGCGGTGACCGTGGTTACGACCGAATGCCATCCAGTAGAGGGGGACGGGGGCCACCGCCTCCTTCTCGCCGTGACTATGATGAAATGAGCCCACGTCGAGGTCCTCCTCCACCCCACCCTAGTCGGGTTGGTAGGGGCAGTGTTCGTCCACGCAGCATGCCTATGGGTCACCCACACAGAGGCGGGTAAGGGATGAGCGTACACGATGCACAATTTGTGCGTCTTTTCTGTCTTCCTTCTGTTTTGCTTTTTATTTTTCCAGTGCTAAGAATGTGCTTTATCAATATTGTTTTGCATTTTATAAACTGAGATCTGTATATTGCATATAAGCCAGAGAGAAGTGGAATTCATGCTTATCACTTCATAAAGTGTATGTTCTCATCAGTGTATGTCTGGTTCTATTTCTGTTTTGTTTTTATTTTTGTTTTTTCCCATCTCCATCTTGCCCACAGAGATGATCGTTACTATGACTCGTACCGCGGCTCAGATGAAAGGTCAAAGTAAGTTTCTGTTCCCAAACCTCCCAACTAATCTTAACAGGTATATTTTCACGTTGTGATTTGTTTTTGTTCTGTATTGTCTGCACTTGGCACTGAATAGGTTGACATGCTGTAACAACCACTGCTTGTTGATAACATTGGGTGGTGTTTCCTGTTGAGCAGCATTTCATCCTTTGGTCTGCTGATAAGTGTTCACCATAATTTATACTCACAAATCCATTTGCCAGTGAATAAATATTTTAAGTGTTGTCGCATCACTGCATATTTCTGATTTCCTTTCATCATTACTGCCAACTGTTAGACATCTAGAAAATTTGTAGGACAGTACAAGTCACCTGCTCATTAATAACCAATATGCTGAATTAGTACAACATGACCATAGAGAAATGTTGCAAGTAAAGGAAGTGAGTCATGCTGGGTGGAACTGAGATTGTAGTTTGAAATATTAACATCTGTGCATGGATGTTCTCCAGGAACACAAAGATTACAGAATCAATCCACCCCCCCTTTTTTATTTCTAATTCCATTATTTGAGTTCAGTCAATTGGGGAGGGGGGGGGTACCAGCAGCAGCAGCAGCTCTGGCTCTGATCAGCATCACCACCACCTGTCACTCCTCTCACCATAACACTATCAGAGCTGTTCCTGTTACTGTGTGGGAAGATGGTTGAGAGGAAATGTGTTTATACTGTAATCTAACTCAGCGTGTGAGTGCAGTTTGACCTAGACCAGATATTTTCTGTGGAATGTTGTCGAGAATTTTTTTCCTAAGCATTTTCTATTTCTTTCCACCCCAACCCACATTTCTCTGTCTCTCTCCTTTTCTTTCTCTGCCTGTCTCTTCCTCCTCCCCGTCACCAGCGACAGAAGAGGCAGACCAGATCGCTATAGCGATAGCATGGTGAGTGACCCTTTACTAAATCCATGCAGCTCTTGTAGTAGTGTCTATTTAGGTGCAAGCATCCTCAGTCTAGCATGCTGGTTGCACTAGACAATATGCTGTGATTGTCCATTGTCCTGTGATGACAATTGTGGTTTACTGGAACTACCTTAGCCAGTCACTTGAGCCTATTGTGTGACCATGGATCCAAGCCAGTTTTTGCATGGTGTAAGCCATCCTACCAAATGACCATAATCACCACAGCCGGAGACACCCCATAATAATCAGCTATAATTGCCCTCTTACTGTGTACTTTTCATGGCCAGCCTGTTTTTCCTGCAAAGAGATAGAGGATGTTGGAGGTGGGGAGGATGGGGGTGGCCATGGTTGGTTGCTAAGCAGTAATAGCGCTTTGTTGACAGACTGGAAGGTCTCTTTCTGCCTCTTTCTCTCTCCTGCTCTGAACCCTGGCTGGATACTGCCTGCCGTTGCTCAGCAACAGCTTTTTGAATCGCTTGTTGCCCTGGTGACAGCAGCAGCTGAAAATGGGGGCTGATGGAGATGCAAGGAGAGGCGGAAGAGGGGGGATGGAGGGAGGGAAGAAGGAGGAGCATGTCTTCTGGATGAAAACTAGGTGGCTTTTAGTTGAGTCGACTCCACGGACGAGGTTGCTGCTTACAATCCTGTATCTGTTTTGGTGGGATCTTTGCAAGAATGAAAGGAATGGGTTGTATTGTCTTTAAAACTTGTCTGTTTCCTTTTGTTTTTTACAGAGTGGGGGTGGATATGGTAAGTGCTTAGCCTTGTTTCCTCTGACATTATAAGGATGTGGTTACAAGGATGTTGGCGTGCTGTAGAGTATAGGCCTTCTTTCAACCAAGGCATAAGGGTATAATATTTTAAATGTGTATAGGTGGGCTGAATGGATATTGTACCTAACATTTATTTGGTGGACTATTGGTTGAAAACAATATTTTACTTTTTATTCAAACTTGTGGTCACGTCTTGCCAGAATTATGGCTGATAAGAACAACGTTGAGGATGACTTGCAGTTGCTGTTTTTAACACAAATAAGAAGTCAATTGTTTGATTTTAGCATTGAGATGGATAATTTCAATGATTGTTTGTTTGCAAATGTTACAGAAATACATTTCCTTTGTGATTGTTGAGTCAGTGTTTTTTTCTTTTTCTATTGCTTAGACAACAGTTCCTCCTGGGATGGCTACCAGTCAGGTTCGTCTATACGCTTGGTTCTAATTAATACAATTATAGGAAATTTGTTGAGCCATGTGGGATATTGTTGACAGATGTACATTTCCTTTGCCTGGGATGTCTGCTTTGGTTTTCACCTTTTTCTTTCCCTCTTGCTATCAGGTGGACGTGGCTCCTATAATGACATGGGTGGCCCTGTTATCACCACACAAGTGACGATTCCTAAAGATGTGAGTAAAAGACAGTAATGTAATGAAATGCTTGGTTTTTCTTGACCTTAACCTTACCTCACCATATGTGGTCATGGTATCTGCACTCTGATCCTTCTGTGACATTTAAATGACATTTAGTTGTTTGTGTATTTTATTCTATTAGCTGCACAGCAGCTAAGTAGATGACAGTATTTCAGATGTAGAGTCAAATCAGTTGCAGTTTCCCACATGAGGTTCTCATGCAACCAAAGTATACAAGGCTGTAGTTGTCTCTGGCTAAAATGATTTGATACCAAATAATTTTTAGTTTAGCATTTTATAATATTCAAATCTATAGTTATTTGTCACAGTCATGGCTTATTCTGGTTTTGCATTCATCTTTTCTTTCCCTTCCACATTCCGAAAGCTACACATATGCATGTCCAGGGCTTAAAACACGTCCATTTGTCTTGGGGGTTTTTCCCTCATCCCTTCAATTCTTTGTTTTCCCTCCAACAGCTGGCAGGCTCCATCATTGGTAAGGGAGGCCAGAGGATCAAACAGATCCGCCATGAGTCTGGGGCTTCTATCAAGATCGATGAACCCCTGGAAGGTTCTGAAGACCGAATCATTACCATTACTGGAACCCAGGATCAGATCCAGAATGCCCAGTACCTTCTACAGAACAGGCAAGTACTTGCATGGTCTGTGTTACACTGATTTCCATCTCATGAGCTGTAGAAATTCATTATTCTATTAGTAGTTTAACCATTTATTTTTCAATTGTGCTTATTGAATTCATTACATTGTAGTCTTAGTTTTGAATCCTTCATAACATTGCCCTGTAGGAGCATTAACTAGTCTGAGCTCACGTGATTGTGGCATCATTTAGAGTACTTTCCATGATGCAAGTCTTGCCCAAATTTTAGCCATTTAGTGAAATGATAAAAACAGATATATTTGAGGTGGTTAGTATTGTTAAATTTGTATGTTTAATCACAAATGTTAGATTTCGTTGAGTGTGAATATGTAATTTTCTAAAATGCATCCATATACTAGGTAACTGAGTTTTTGTTGTTACAGAGCTTTGTTGGCTGCTGTCTTTCTCCACTAACCCCCCTTCCTTTCCCATGCAACCTGCAACTAGTTTATACCTTCCTCTTACATGAAATGGCTGTGAAGGAGTAGGCAAATTTGATAAATCCACATATTATGTTTTTTTGTTCTTTTTCTTTTTCCACCCTCAAGAGGGTCAAGTTTTTTTGACTTGCATTTGTCCGGTAAATATAATTTGTAGAAATAAAAGAATGTCTATTTGCCCTCAAAGCCGTTTCACTGTGAAGCAGGGAGTGGATTGATTCTTCCCCTGGCTGCTGCTGTGTGGAAGACTAGTGATTTTGTTGTTTTTAGTTAGATTTAATGACAACAAATCACAGTCTGCCAAATGGCACAGGCTCCTCCTCTTCTGTCTCCCTTGGCAACCAGTAGGCACGTATAATACACTACTTCCTTGTTGATGCCATCTGAGCTTTGCCCGAATGCTAATACAGCTGCAGACCTGTTGCCCTGTCTCACGAGTAGTGTTGTGTTGCCATGGTAACTAACCCTGCCTCCATCTTTTTCCTCTCCTCCTTCAGCTTGCTGCACCTGCTAGGACACAAGGACTAACCCCACCTCTCTGTTCCCTTGTCTTTCTTGCTCTTCCTCAGCCACTTGTCAGATCTCCACCTCCTTCCTTTCTGTCCATCATTTTACTTGCTGTCTGTCTTCTCGCGCTATGCATTATTTGCCTTTCCAAGTCTTCATCCTCCCTAAGTTGCATAACTATATATTTACTGTGACATCAGGATGCAGATTTCATTTTTCTTTTCATCCCTGTTATTAATTTTTTCCACTCTTTTCTTATTTCAGTGTGAAGCAGTACTCTGGTCATTTGCTGTAGAGCCAGGAAGCGCAGATCAAGGCATACTCAGATTGACCCCATCCCCCAATCCCTCTTAAACGTTCTGCCCCTGTCTAAAACATCCCCTTCAGACTATTATTCTGGATTGTGGGTGTCTTTTTGAGTTTTATTTTTGTATTTTTTAATTAAATAAATGTCCAACATTCCTGTGCATCAAAGAAAATGTAGACGATCTGCATTTTATAGTATAGTCCAATAGTTTATCAGATTTTGCTTTTTTTTCTAACACTTATATCAAAATATGAGACTTCAACAGACAAGAGTACACATAACCTTTATTTGTTTTGAGTGTTTTTCTTTCTTTTTTTTTTTAAATGACTTAAATGTGTGTTGGTCTCTGTGAATCTGTCCCGTGTGCGCATGTTGGTGTATGTGGGTTGGTATCCTTTCTTGTCTCTTTTCACATACAGTTGTACCCTACTACCACTCTGTGCAACATGCAGAATGTATGATGTTTTTTTGGGGTTTCTTTTTTAAGCGCTCTGGCAGACACTCTGTAGAATGGATATTGCAATATTTACGTTGGGAGTTGTGAACGCACCAGATAGAGGATTATCTAATAAAAAGATGATCTTGTGAAATAAAAGAAACCCAAATCATTTGAGTAACTTCACAAATGCAAACATTTGTGTTTGTTGTTGGAAATTTAAGACATTTTATTGGAGATTTGTCAAATAACATAACTTTTCTATTTTGTCCTTGCAATTCTATGTGCTCTACAATTGTTTGCCCTCCATGTTGTGGATTTTTGTCAAATTGTAAGACAAATAAAGATGATGCCACTTTTTATTGAACTTTGTTGTATGTTTAATGAGTTATCCATTTACTTTATATTGTTTTATCAAAAATATAATACATGATTAGTTTCTCAAATTTAGTAAAGCTGGAGATTTCAAGATAAATGATTAATAAAGGCCACTCCTGCCCTTAAAATTTCCTTTTTTACAAAATCAACTAATCTTAACAGAAAGCAACCAAAGGGACTGCATTTTAGTTTTAAAAGTTACTTTGATTCATTGGTAGTCAAAATTATTTGACAATGCGCGTTTTTAATTTTTATTTAGATAAATATTTTGTGTACACGATTCGAGGTGCTTTTCTGTCAAGTCTACAGAGCTGTTATGATTGGCTGACCAGCTAGTGACGTAACCGGTAGCGAGGTTTTAATTGGTCAACAGCCGAAACCCAAGTCTGGTAGGGGAAACGGCATGAGTATTTTTTTGAAGCACCAGTGAGGAAACAGTAGGGTGTTTGCGTGGGAATGAACCTCGCTGCTACTGAAAAGTAGGTTTATTTAGGTTTGTTTAAAAAAGAAAATCTGAATTCATGACCCATTTTTTGTCTGTTTGAAAGCTCAAAAGTGTCTTATGCGGGAGTAAAAAAAAAAGAAAACCAATAATGGCGCGCACGTCTGTATCCACTCAGTTTACTGCACTTTGACTGTCTTTTAACTAATTAATGTAATGACGTGATATAATTATCAAGCTGACTGACAAAGCAAAAACAGCTTCCCCTCTTCCCAAAAAACAACTGCTGTTCTTTGTGGAAAGTGAATCATGTAACTCACTTGACAAACAGCGTTGAGAGAATGAATTTCATTCAGTAGGCCACCATGATGGTGCGTCACTGACAGCCAGCGGATACTTGAGACACACACAATGACTGTATAATAAAACACACATAAGGATAGCTACTCTTCAGCTCGTACAAATGATGACGTTAGCCTGAAATACTACTGTGTACACGACCTTTCAAATTCTGAATGACGTGCCTCCATAAAATAAAGTGTAGCTTGCTGAACCCTAGAAGTTGAAATCCTTTAGGAGTTTGGAAACCAGTCTAAGGTAGTACTCCACCACAAAGTTGTATTATCATTGTAGATATTTATTGTACGGCTATGCAAAATGTCCACTTTCACTTTAAAAATGTGTATGTTTTCTGTATTTTATTTTCAAATGCATGACATCAAACAGTGGACACCAGGAAAACTGTAAAAGCCTCCCCAGCTCATCCTAAGAGGACGAAGTCACAGACTGAAAGGAGACACAACAAACCATATAGATACAATTTGTGGTTGCTTTGCGTCTTTTGCGATCTTGTTACTGTTTTGAATCATCTCTTTTTACGGATACACTAATATGATAATTTGGTCAACTAGTTTATAACTTTTCAAAGTCAAAACGTTTTGGTCTGTTAAATCACTACCAACTCAATAACTTTTTTGAACTTTTCTACAAAGCCTTTTTTTCACCAATAAAATTCATACTAAATTAAAGTCAGTTTGGGGGTTAAGTTCGTGCAAAACAATCAGGTCATAAATAAATGCCATTCCCATCAATTGATTTAATCTCATTTGCCAAGAGGCTGGTTGCAGTCAAAAGCTGAATATTGTTGTTAGTCTGATGTGTGTTCATCTCTAGTTATTTTGTGTCTTATGTAGCACAAAAATTTAAATCTATCTTGATGGGTTTTCATATTTTCTTTCATTTTGTGCCACATAGTGATAGTTTTACATCTCATGTCTCTTTATGCAAATAGACATTTCTGGAACTATACTGATATCTCTTACATTGGGCCCCTGGCTTTGCCAGAAAAACCTGACCAGTAATCTGCCTTCTGTTTTTCCAATGTGAAATGCTCAATAAAGCAGGGAGATTATCTTTAAAACAGTGTTTTCTCAAAGATCTATTATAGGTCATTGGTGTTTCTGTGTAAAAAGGGCACAGCACCCATCCAGGCATGACCAGGCTGCTTCTGAAGTGTGTAAATTTTTTCACTTGAAGCACTCATGGCTTTTTTAGAAAACACCAATGGGTTTTAAATGTCAGAAGGCATATTTATTTTCACACTAAACCCTTTAGACTCACCTACCTATGCCTTAGATTCATAGATTTTTCTTTGTTACAGACTGTATTCATATTAATGAATGCTTGTTGTCCACATGTGTTTTCAGTTGCATTTCTGCTCCATCCAACATGGAAATACCCCTGTTCCCCAGAGAGTCTGGGCAGTTCATAGCAGAGCGTAGCAGAGATGTGTTTGTGGAGGAAGCAGGAGTGCAGAAAGTGGCAGAGATGCTCTACAGTCTTCGGCATAGCGATGCTTTGACAGCCAGTGGTTGGAAGAATGCAAATCCATTGGCCCCAGCACCCACCTCAGACCAGGGGAGTTTCTGAGCACCAAGGGTCACCCAGAGTTTTTTCCCTTTCATATTATGCATAAGTTGTAGACCATGTGCTATATAGACATTTTTGTTCAGTGGAAGCCAACCACAGCACTGTGCTAATAAGCAGTAGAAGGGTGACTATTAACAACCCATTACAGATACATGAATTCATTACTTTTATCACCATCCTAGTTAATGATATTGACAATATAAAAGAGGGAAAGTTTAAGTTATTTGAAATTTGCCTTTGTCAATGATAATTGTTTGATTTTAAATGTTTCATTTTCAAAAGAAAAATCCAGAAATGAATATTTATGGATTTTGACATTTAGATATTTTTCATTGTTCAATTTGCAGAAATGTCTCCTTTGTGTTTTAGATGAGACTGTTTCCTTTTGCTTCCTGTTGTTTAAAACTGAAAAAGTTTAATGCTGTTAGCAGGGCAAAAAGGAAACATTTGGAGAGGCTGTTTTCAGGTCTAAACTAATGAGCATTGTTTTATGTTTTTGGACATTTTAGAAGCTTATTTTAAAAGAATATATAATTTATTACATGAATCATTAGCAGTGAAAATCAATAGTTACTTTAAGTTTATTCTAATGTCTTTGTAGAACATCTGTCAAGATACAATTTTTAAAATGAAATGAAGCATTCTGAACCTTTACATTCAATCAAAAAAAAAAGGACCAAGGGTTCATTTAAGTTTCATGGACATTAAGGAAAGAAGAATTTAATCTTTAAATTCACTGGAAAAACAAAGCAACACTCAAAGTTGAAATATAAAAAAATATATAGTGCCATAACTATTTGCTTTCTCACTGCAAATGTTAGTTTTCCAGCCTTTGTATCCTTCTTGCTTATTTTCTGAATGTTTACACTACAGGCACTGAACTGGGTGTTTGTGGTAGACACCATGAACTTCTCCTTTTGGCCAGAGAAAGACACTCAACAGTGTGAAGTGACTTTTAAAAACACAACTTACACAGGCTACATGACACTTTGTGCTTCCATTACCAGGGCCATGGAAGAAGGTGAGAGTGTGTGTACTGTATCACTAAATGAATTACTTGTCCACACCATAATCCAGTTTTCTCCTGTATTAAATGGGCAGAAGAGCACCATTCTATGTAGGCTTATTGTTTAATAAGTTGGGATCTGATGCAGCCTGAGCATGTCTGACCTCCTTTTCCAGGTGCATCACTGTGTGATAGATCTGTTTTATTGGCCGATTTACACCATTTATCAAAGTTAAACACAAAACCATCTAGATGAAATAACAATGGAGGTAAAAACAAACCGTGGCATCATGGCTACCTCACATCTTGGCTTTATTGAGGGCCATATAGAAGTAATTGAAACAATCGAAGGTCCATACATCAGACAGTTTATGCTAGCTGCCCACATAGTTTTGTGGGCATTCGCTGCCAAAGAGTTCCGCAAACTTGTATGAGAGCATGTCGTCATGCTTTGTAAAGGTATTCTACAAGACGTCTGGCTTTTTCTTTGATAATTGATAATATAGTAGCATTGTCAACACACTTAATTTAAAAATGTATCTTGATGTACTCTTTGAAGATAGTAGTAATCTTCTGATAGAAACATTCTGCTTTTGTGATATCCGTGACAGAGTATTTAGATCCTCATTGAAGATTGAAAATGTTGCATTATTTTTATCATGTTTCTTCTACTTGAACACATATCCTAGGTCTGTGTCTACAATCACAGCTGCCGGTCTTACTAATCTGTCTCCAGCAAAAACAACTTGAGCCATTTTTATCTTAGTCTAAATTTAGATGGTCTTTTTGGCTGGAATATAGTAAATTGGCATTATAAACTGTTTTTGGCTTCAAGATTAATAAACATAATGCTATTTTTTGATAACTTTTTATTAGACCCTTTTTGTTTAACTTGAGACGTCCACAGGCTACTTCCACCTATGGGGCTGTATTTTGCTCCTATATTCTCTATTCTGTTGGTTTTCATTTAGCTGGTTGTTGTGTATGTGCCCTTTACTTCAGCTTAAGCTGCTGGGAAATTGCTTTTAGCTCTGCATGATACTGAGCATTGTTTATAATTAGCATGAATGACTGGGCATGAATCAATCATGTCTCATATAGAATAGTGCTCTCGATGTGTGGTCGCCGTGGCCTTTATAATTACAAGAGATCCTCTCAGAAAAGCACAGGTAGCCTTGTTCCATAGTGTAACTTTCAAAGTTTGACAGCATGACATCAGAACAAATTATGTCATTTGAGTCTCTTGTGAAAATGGCTGCTGCGGAGCTATATTCTTGTCACTAAAGCACATTATAACTTCATAACGTAGAGTTATTCAGAGTTCTCCCCATCCGCATTACCCATATTACTGTTTCATCTCTCCACTCTCCACAGGTATACCAATTACTGACCCCAAGTACTTCTCTCAGATGAGTGTGGAGGACTTGAAGCATGTCCTTCGATCAGACAATGAAACACCCATGCCGATGCTTCAGGAGCGGCATCAGGTTCTAACATTATCATTATAATGTACAACATTCACGGCGCTATGGAAATAATGATTAACCACTTTCTGTGTAAAACTTAACTTAAGTGTTAAGTCTTTTGGTAGCAGAAATCCAAAACAGTCCTTTACAGTGAAAACATAAATCTATCTATATTCAGACAACTGATTGCTCAAAATACTTGTTTCCTCAGTCTTAAATATAAAATCCACTTCACAAATTGAAATTGAGACCATGTAGCTCCGAGTCATCATCTGGGTTAAATTTGATAACATGATATGCTGAATCTGTCTAACAAGGTGCTGACTGAAGGCGGCCGCGTGCTTCTGGAAAACGGTGGAAGTTTTAGGAGTTTCATCAGCCAAGCCGGAAACGATGCCCAGAAGATGGTTGAGCTCATTGTGGAGAAGATTCCTTCCTACAGGGATGAAGCTGTGTATGAGGTTGGAGTTCAGTGGGCCCACTTTAAAAATCCCGATTGTATCTGGGAATGTGAAGACATTTTCTTGCAGACATTCATTATAATCAGCACACTTGTGGTCAGAAATGTCAAACAGTTTTTTTTGCTACCGTGATGGCACAACATGGGTAATTAACTGAATATCAAATACTTACAGAATCCCATATTACATACATGGCCACATACAAATTAAATTGTAATTTGCAGTTGCAAATATTCGAGTTCCTAAGATGGATGTCAGCTTTATATTTTATTTTAAATGCAATGCATGCACAATAAAAGCATCTTACAACTATGAAGACACTTTAAAAACATTGTCTAATAAAAGTAGACAAATTGTATAAAACATGTTGAAAGCAAATGGGAAATGCTTGTGATTTGAAATTAATCTGCACATTTGGAGAACTTGTGATGTGAGAGTTCCACCTCCTGGTCAGAGTCAGTTTAACAAGTTTCTAAAACTCTTTTTATTCAGTGCAATAAGTGAAGGAGAACATAATAAATGCTATATAATCTCAAGACATAAAGAGTAAGAAGAAATAAACATAATCTACTTTATATTTGTGTTACCCTTTGATTTGTTTCAGGGCAAAAGAATTTCATTCTACAAGCGAGCCCAGATCCTGGTGGCAGATTTCTGGGGTATCATGGAGGCTAGAGGACAGGGAAACGTCATCAGCATGGACTGGCTCACCATGTTTGCAGACTACAGGGTTCCTCAGGCGCTTGTCTATTTGGGAGTATTGCGATACTCTGACCCACTGATGCAAGCACTGAAGAACGGTGAGACCCAGGTATCCATGTGTTCCTCTGGCCTTGACAAATAAAAAGTAAAAAAAAATCATTGGAAATTATCTTCCTCAGGTGAGCTGCTATGTTCAGGCGATCGGAGAGAGGTTGAAATCCGAGGGTGTTCAATTTGGTCTGTGGAGCTGATCAAAAAACGTCTTTGCAAACTGGTACAGGAGGGAGACCAAGAAGTCTGTAACATCAACTCTGCAATCATCGACTTCTACCTGTGGCCTTATGCCAAGCAGCACTACAAAGAGATGGCCCACATTCCCATACATCACACACGCTGCATTTACTACTGATCTGCTGGCTGGCAATCACACATACTATAGGCTGCAGATCACAGTTTGTAGTCTTGGCACTAATGTTTTTCACTGGTTGGAAGCCAAGCATGTCTGTGCCAGATAAATTGTATGTTCAAGCAGACTTCTCTGGTTGTAATGGAAACAGGTGTGAAAGTATAGTATTACTATTGATTTACACTCAGTTAAAATGGTAATTGTTTATGATATTTGACATTATGTAATAAACCTGACTGTAAAAGAGCCAGAGATCAGTTTATGCTCTACAATGTATGCTATGTGAAAATAAATATGAACATGAACCCTCCAGCAGGCAGTTTAGCTATGAATTGAGTTGAATTCTGTTAAAGGAGCAAAAACGAGATGTTTTTGTTTGATGTTGTGTGTTTTGACTTATGAAGAAGTGCTCCAAGGATCATAATGAAAACATTTCTAACACAAGAAGCACTCAGAGAGTGCAGACCTCTGCAAAGCCCAGTCAACTGAGAAAAACCCCAAAAGGTAAAACAGCCCACCCAGTACCCCCATATTTTGAACCTTCTGGATCACCAGATGCAGAATATCAAACATGATCCAGGTCAAACAATGTCAGATTATAACATCTACTATAATGTCATCTTGTAATTTTCTTACTTTTTTGTGGCCAATCATTCTGCTGGGCATTATCTGTTCAGTTAGAAGCTGTAATGGCAAAATGACCCCTATCTCCCAATAGTCAGAATCCTTTAAAAAAAATTCCTGCATCCAGACGGTGATCCGGATCACCCCCAAAATCTAATCAGTTGTTCCATATCCCATCTCTGACATTTCCTGAAAATTTTATCAAAATCCGTCCATTATTTTTTGAGTGACGTTGCTAACAGACAGACAGACGAAAACATCATCTCTGTGCCTTGGCATCAGTAATAATCAACATTTGAAGTCGGGGTGTTCATTATGAGGTCCCTTATGTTTTCCTTTAAATTCATAAAGCAAGTAGGCTATAGCACACTGTCCAATTGATTTTTAATTATCAATGACAAATTATCCAGAATTTATGCAATAATTTGTAAAGCTATACTATGAAAGTTTCATATGAAATTATTTTGCACTGAAATTAACTTATTTTATGTATCTAATGGTTTTGTTATATAAACGTGTACTAATACTGTTTATACATTGAGCATATTTCAGATATTACAAATATCAGATTTAAACTCCAGGACCAAAAAAAAATTACTGTAACTGCAGAATCAAACATGATCTTTCATTCGTCCATCCATCTATCCATTTTCTATACCCCGCCTATCCCAGCGGCTACCTGGGAGGCAGGTCACGCCCTAGACAGGTGAAGCAGGTTTTTTTTTTTTAAGTTTCAATGAATGCTTGAATTAATAAAAAAAAAACATATTTAGAAGATGGCGCCGTTGTCCTCGCGACATGCCCCGCGTTTTCTCTTGAACGCCGCTTCCGGCTTTCCTTGACTGACTGCAACGCCAAAGCGGAGGCGGTTTCCCTGGCAACCAAAAAGCGACAACAAACGTAATGGGGTTAAAAACAACATCATGCCAAATTATGACCATGGTAGATCAACGAATACAGCCATTGGTTTACGGATTGTCTTTCTAACGTGTAGTTTTGTCGATTCTTGAGCAGTTTTAAAAACTCATTTTAGGTGTTTAGTCACATCTCATAGAACAAATAGGTTACGTCTCTGCAGTTGACCCTAATGAGCGAGGTGTGTATTCGGGTGGCGGTCCGTATCCGTCCCTTGCTGCCCAAAGAAGTCCTCCACCATCACCAGGTGTGTGTGCGAGTGGTGCCGGGCTCCACACAGGTGATGCTTGGCTCGGACCGCCTCTTTTCTTTTGACCACGCGTTTGGACCGACAGCCAGCCAGGATGAGGTATACCAGTCCTGCGTCCAGCCCCTGGTGGAGTCACTTATCGACGGCTACAATGCAACCGTCTTTTGTTACGGACAAACTGGGTCAGGCAAGACGTACTCACTGGGAGGCGGGAACCAAGGTAAGTTGGTATGTCCAATAATTAAGATTGAAAGATCCAAATGGGAAGTTTTCAGAGCTGTAAGGAAAAACATGGCAAATTGGTAAGGCTGCTTGGTTTCAGGGGACTGGCTGTGAATGCCTAGACGACGATGATGTTGTATGTTTCTATGATAGCATACTTGTACAAAGAAGCATCTTTTCAGCGTAGGCTACTCATTCTTTTAAGATGACACCCCTTGACTTAATCCAGTGGCAGCATCGGAAAGCAGAATGTGCAAATGTACTGAAGAGTAACAGCCTTTTAGTCAGAATTGAATTAGGATAGTATAACCCCAATTCCAAAAAGTTGGGATGCTTTATAAAATATTAATAAAAACAGAATACAAAGATTAGAATAAATCTGGAAATCACTGCATTCTATTTTTGTTTGCATTATGCACACTGCCCCAACTTTTTGAAACTGAGGTTGTAAATCAAATGGTTTTCAAAACCAGCAACTTTCTGTTGGTAATTCTTTGTTCTAACACTTGATGTGAAATGTGCTGCATGAACTTGATAATCCATTTCTTTTTTTAATACTTTTTCAGATGAAGCGGGAGGAATTATTGACCGTGTGGCCCAAGATGTGTTCTTGTTGCTGGGAGACAAGACGAAGAACAATGACAGTATGACGACCATAGTGCGGGTCTCCTACATGGAGGTGTACAAAGAGGAACTACGAGACCTATTGGAGCTCCAGACCATCCACAAAGAGCTTCATATTAGAGAGGATGAGAGGGGAAACACGGGTAACAAAAAGTCTTTTTGACTTGCTGTAAAATGTAACAAATGTTGTCTTTGTCAAATGGTGTAACAAGCTCTGAACTTATTTGAACTTCAATTGATTATACTTGAGGATAGGCTTAAAGTCACTGCATCACAAGTTGTCCTTTTATTCCACTTTTATATGCCTTTCATAGGGATGATATGAGTTTTAAACTTGAATTGCATTTTCATTCATTTTGAGGACTTTCCATTGTACATCACTGTAGAATCCTTTGTTAGACCCTTTTCCATCATTAATACCCCTTTTAAGCTCCAAGCCTTACTTTTTATTGCAAGGTGTCTAAAATGGAAAGGGAAAAGCATATTTACATTTTTGAATCATTCTGTGTGTCTTCAGTGGTGGTGGGAGCCAAAGAGATGGTTGTCACTTCAGCAGAGGAGCTGCTCAGTGTTGTAGAGATCGGCAATGCCCTGCGCCACACTGGTGCTACAGGAATGAATGAGCACTCCAGTCGTTCTCACGCCATCCTCACCCTTCAAGTCAACATCTGTTACCACGGTAACAGCAATTCCTCCTCAAAATCCTCCAAACTCTGTCTGGTTGACCTTGCTGGCTCAGAACGTGCAGGAAAAACTGCAAGCGCTGGGTCACAGCTCAAAGAGTGTGCCCATATCAACACAGGCCTCCTTGCACTCAGTAACGTTATCCGTGCCCTCTCTGACATTGGTCGAAATCGCCATGGCAACAGCTCAAGCAGAACACATATACCATACAGAGATGCCAAGATCACCCGTCTCCTTCGTGATTCACTGGGAGGCACCGCCCATACGCTGATGGTGGCATGTGTGAGCCCCTCCCACCACTTTGTTGCTGAAACTCTGAATGTCCTCCAGTTTGCTTCCAAGGCTCGTCATATTCACAACAGTCCAGGAGCAGTTTCCACCCAAACAGATGTTAAATCATGCCGAAAAACCTGGCATCCCAGTGAGGCACGACTCGGGGAACTGGAGTATGAAGTACAGACATTAAGAGAGCTCTTGAAAGACAAGATGAAGGACATTGAGATGGAAAAGGAGAAGGCAGGGGGGAGAGGTGGAGAAGTGGAACATCTCAAACAGTCCAGTCAGGTCAGGATATCTGAACCAGATCAAAAGGTGAATCGACAGGAAGTTTGGCAGTACTGCATCTTGGTGCAGGAAGCTGCAGCTCTCCTTGCAGATATCTCTGGCCCATCTCCAAGTCTTTCTTTCCATCAACAACTGGAAGATTGGCAGGAGAGACTGGCAGCTGTCAGTCAGTCTCATCAAACTGATGACGTAGACTGTTCAGAGGATCATAGAGACCAACCTCACCATGGAAACGTTTTGAAACTTAGAGAGGAATTGTGCAAATGCCAGGTAATTATAAAAAGTGAATAAGGAATTTTACAATGAACGGCTTGACATGATAACCCTACTCTACTCTTTTCAAAGCATTTGAGTAAAAATGGTAGGAATATATTAAAACAGTAGAGGTGTACTCAGCTTATTATTCACTGCCCTTAATTTATGACATTCACTTTACTCCTTTTAAATAAAGTCAATTAAAGTAGTGGATAGCATACATACGGTATATCACAAAATGAAGAGGAAAAAATAGGCTTAAGAAACATTAAAAGGGGTGACACCACATTGATCCTGTTGTTCATACTATCTTACTTCCACAGCTAATTGGAACAAGCTATCATTTCCATCCAGTGTCCCTTGGCAGGCCAACACAGTAGAATAACAATAAGAATAAAATAAGAAAAAGTCATTCTTGTCTCATTTTTCTCTTATCTTTAGGAGACTCTCCTTGTAAAAGGACAGTTATTGGAGCAGAAAGATGCTGAACTGAGACAGATCCAAGCAGAAGTTGAGAGACTTCTTCAGGAGAGAAGAACCCACCTTACAGCCTTAGAGGAAAAGAATAAGCGTTGTCAAATACAGGTAAGGAGAGCCAGGAAAGTAAAGTAAAACTTTAATTCTGTCATAGAATCTAATGCCACATCTTCTGACTATTTATTTGTTTAAAACCTGTGTGCATATTTGTGTGTATGGTCAGACAGAGCAACTGGTGAACCAGCAGATTTTGATTGACCGTCTTTGCAGCAACTTCATGAGCTTTCATGCGACAACCTCAGGGGCAACTGCAGAGGCAGGGGTTTCCGGTTACTTTGGTAAAAGACCCCACAGTGTCCCTCTGATGAGACACAGTAGTGTGCGCAGGCCGAGCAGGAAGGTAGATAGCTGTACTGTTTTCTTCTGTGTGGACAATTGTTTCTATCTGTTGTGCCATCCGTGCCAGAGTTTTGCTGGTAACTTTGATTGCGTTAAGTAAGAACACAGCTACTTTATACATTTATGTGTGCTTTTCCTCACTGTTTATGTCTGTGTGTATTTTTTTTCCAAATGCCTGTATGTTTGTAGATTCACTCCAGTCCACCAACATATTCACTGGAGAGGGTGATGGCAGCTTTTAAGATGCGTGGTCATCTCTTACTGGCTGAGATTGAAGAAAATGATGACGTGTACTGTCCATTCATAAAACAAAAGGCAGAGAACAAGAATAAAGAGGAGGAGATGGACGGTTTCATGAGCAGAAATGGGTCTAGGTGAGTGCGTATGAAACAACTCTAATATCCAAGCATCATTCTGTGTAAGATCGGGCACAGCCTCTTGAGGTTATTGTCAAGCTGCAACATGGGGGTCAATACACTACATTATATTTAGAGCAATTGCATTCCACTACTTTGCTGCCAGACATCCCTTTTTTAATGGGGAATTGAATCTGTTATGTCCATCCATGCTCCTCCAAAATCACCAGACTCCCTTGATCAAAACACCAATTTTAACTGGTAGACCATGGGTGTTGCTTGTCAACTGCTCGATTGATTGGTTGGTTTGTATCATACTGTGATTTTGGCAGTTTAACACAATAGTTCTTGTTTAAATTAATTTTTATTTCTGCAGATTTTCTGACTGTGATCTACTGCCGGGAACAGAATAGCGCCTTCAGACAGGCAAAATTTTCTCTGTAGTTTGTTGCCTTTTGTCAAATTGCACGAAATCAAAGAATTAAGTTCTTCACTTTTAAATACTTATATTTCAATTAGCAACAACATTTAAATCACAACAAAGATCTACTTTCAACGTGACAGTTTTCATCTTGATAAAGACTTCAGTCATGCATGTTATTACAGTCCATTACACATACCATGTACTGTATAAATGTTGTGCTTCTAAAATACTATTATTAAGTAACCACACTAATATCTGAGCTCTTGTGCACCTTAAAACTGACTAAATAACTCGGTGCTTCACACACTAGTTGAAATTCTTCAACATAATAGAGAACTCTGCTTTTTAAGATCGGAGGAGCTGATGTGATCATTAATGATGCCCCCTCTGATACACTGATGTTGGACATTGGCATGTAAACATTCTCTAACATCACTCTTGATGTTAAGCCCATGTGAGCATAGATATTTGAATATTTTGGAGAATTCAGCAAGGATGCAAGGGGCCTTACTCTTAAATAATCTACAAAAAGACCACTAACCACCACTAAACTTTTTCCGCTAGTGAGAATGCTTCTTTTTGTAACGTGTGAGAGGACAAGCTAAGGTTTTAAAAACTGTATATTTTACACATTAGGTAACATCTACTATTATTTTCCCTTGTATCTTCAATTTAATCTGACATCTGCTTTGCTGAATTTTGTATTGTTTCTTCAGGTACTCTTTGAACCGAACATGGACCTGCAGGCAGAAGAAGTCAGCTTTGAAAGTACAAAACAGTGGACTGAATGAAATATGGAATGGAAACCCAGTAGTACAACAGCCTCAGCAGACCACAGGTATCCTTTACATTGTATTCTTTGATTGGCTTCTCCTTTTGTGTTTTATAGAGTATGATTTCATATCTGAGATCTCCTCTGAGACACTCTAAGGTACAATGATGTATCCCAGAGGTTGTTTCTTTTTCAAAGTATCAGTTGTTGTTTCTTCTCAGACGCCATGGAAAGCCAACACAAGCAAAGCCAAATGGGGAAGGCAAGAAGAGCAAGTTCTACTGAGAGAAGGATCCACGATCTGTCCGTTAACATGCGCATGAAGGAGGAGCTTATCAAAGAACTTGACAAAACTGGTGTGTCTATTTGTTTGTATATTCCTGCATATGCAGAGTTAGATAATTGGATATTTTTGGCAGCTTTTTGTTTAGTTTGGTGTTTGCCATGTTGACCAAAACATTCCCAAACTAGAAGCACTCGGAGGGCAAAGATCTCCTCCAAGCCATTGTGATATTTTTTGCCAATGATTGTGGGCATTAATTAGCTTTTGAGTTAGAAGTTCTAATGGCAAAATGATCCCCATCTCCCCATAGTAGAGAATCCTTGAAAAAATCCTGGATCCAGGTGGTGATCCGGATCACCCCCAAAATCTAATCACTTGTTCCTTATTCCATTTCTGAGAGTTCCTGATAATTGAATCATAATCTGTCCATAATTTTTTTTTAGCATTTTGTTGATAAGAGACATACAGGCAGACAGAAGCCACCAAAAATATAACCTCCGCCTTGGTGGAGGTAATAATAAAAGCAGATGTTAGGTTTCAGCATCATTCAGAGACTTCATTAGGAACTCCAGAATGACACCTACAAGATACATTTGTAACATACCTACAACTAGCCTATAGTTATAATTTTCTAGTCATACTATTTAATATTTCCATCTCTAAATTTGTTTTTGTGTGACAGAAAAGGAAACTCAAGCAGTGAATAGACATGGCAGGTACAACAGAGATGGTGAAGAAGCGGGTGTGTTGGTAAGACTTTCTATGCAGAGCCAGCAGATGCGAGCAGAAGTGTACCACAGCCTTCAACACATGAAACAGCAGAAAGTAGAGCTTCAGAGCAGCCTCAAGCAGCAGAGAGAGACTGGTGACAGCCACATAGAGCGCTATCAAAATGGGGTCAGTTGTACCTTTTTTTCCTTTTTCTCCCTTTTTTTGATGAAATGCATAACATCACAAACTTTAGCTGAGTACATCAAACTGACTGTCATTGGGGGATTTCTAAAGTAAACAGGAGAAAAAATATTTGAGATCTCTGATATATAGCAGTCAGTGAAATCAGTAAACTTAGCAATACATTTGTGTTTATTCTGTTAAAGAAACAAGCCTTTGTTTAACAAATATCTCAAGGAATTTTTTTTTCTGTTTTCCTTTACTTACTTTTTTAAATTTGTCTTTTTTTTAATCACTTATTTGACTACCACAAACAAAAGTGAGTTCCAAACCTCAGTGGATGCCACATTAAATATGCATACCATCCATGTTATTTTAGTTTGGTTGAGTTGGACTCATTTGGAAATGCAAAACTTCAAAACTGTAGCAACAGACTGTCATCCATATTGACAGTTTGCTGTTGGGTAAATTATGAACTAATTAGGTAAATCATTAACTACTCTTTGATTTAACATGAGTAATATTTATCTTTTCAGGGGCAAAGTGCAGGAAATTCAGCTGTGTGCAGAAGTTTTCCCCAAGAAGAATCAAAGACAGGGGTAAATACACTGAAATACACAGAAAATTCTTCAAGAGCTATTTTTAAGCGGCTGTAGCTCAGGCCGAAAAGTTCTCTACCAACGAGAAGGTTGGCGGTTCGATTCCCCTGATTACATGTCAAAGTGTCCTTGGGCAAGACACTGAACCCCACGTTGCCTCCCGATGTGCCTATCGGGGTATGAATGTGTACAGAAGCACTGGTGTGTTCCAATATAAGTGATGTATAATTAAGTGTGTGAATGGGTGAATGTGACATGTTGTGTCAAAGCCCTTTGAGTGGTCCTGTTACCATTTAATGTTCTTCCTCTAAAATAGAAGTTTTGTCAATCTCCAAGTAACAGCATCTCCTTTACCTGTTACTGAGTCTAATTTGATCTTCCCTTGTCTCTGTCATCTCTCAACGACTTTGCGCTCCTGTCTTTGCTTCCCTTTTCCCTTTTCCCTTTCCCACGTTTTCTCCTGCATGTCCTCACTGTAGTTGCATGGCAGAAGTTGGTTAGAGAAAGAGGAGGAGAAGGTCCTTCAGAAGAGAGCAGAGCTGCAGTGGCTGGAGGAAGAGCTGAAGAGCAGAGAGGAGGCGCTCCTGAGCAGGGATGCCTATCTGCAACAGAAAAATGAGCTAGAAATCAAGATGCTTCATACCAGCCAGGTGAGCCTGTATTTTCAGTAGTACTTAATATAAATTTGGTCAGAATATAGATTCTGTTTTTTTAATTATAACAGGCTGTGAATCAGGAGCTGCTGCATGTGTCAATGCAGTTGGTGTCTGTAGATGATAAGCTTCAGAGCTCTAGGAGTGTGAGAGACACTGGAGGGGTTACCATAGAGGAAATGGAGAAGAAGAGAGATATGCTTAAGATGAGAAGAGACACTCTGGATATCCAGCTAAGGAACAACAGAGCTCTCACTGATGAGGTTAGGACAAACAGGAAATTGTGTGTATTACTGTATATACTGCATACTTTTATTGCACAGATTTTGGGAAACTCTGTGTCTTTGTTTAGGAGGAGAATTTCCTTCTCCAGCTGGAGGAAACTATAGAAGCTCTAGATGCAGCACTGGAGTTTAAAAACCAGTCCATCCAGGACAAGAAGAAGCAGTTGTTGTTCACAGAGACATCTTTACATCGGTCACAAAGTGCTGAGCCTGCTCAACTTTGTGATGTCATCAGGAGGCTGAAGGAGCTCTCACCATCTGAGACTTTGGAGCTGCTTATCAAATATTTCAATAAGGTAAAAATAAATGAATGCGCACATATGAATGTACAAAATGTTTATTTTTACATAAAAAGCCCCCAGAACCTGTTGTGTAATTCTTCAGTGGAACTTTACCATTTTTTCTTTTTATGTTTTGTTGTTATGTAAGTATAAGTACATTGTGCATTGTCTAACTTTGTTTAAAACATGTCCATGGATTTTGAAAAACAGAATTACTTAAACAGAAACTAGATGCTTGTTATTCTGTTCCAGCTCCATTTTCTTCCTTTATTCACCCTCCCTCCAGGTGAAGACCTACAAAAATGCAGCTGCAATACATATATTTTTTGTGCTGATTTAAGTGCAACACCTTTTTCTTGACCCACTTAAACTGATGCAACATGCACTTCATGTGCTTTAATATTTTAGGACTGATGCAAAGTGTGCATTGCATCAACAATTCCAGGATGCGCAAACGCAATTAATAGTAAATAATTGAAGAATAAAGATATAAGTAATAAAATTATTTAGGGGGCATATTTAAAAGTTGTTTTGTTTTTTTAAACAAATCCAGAAGGTCATGATGGTTTTAGAGTCCCTTTTGTACCTGTCTGTGTAATGCTACGCTGTTACACAATGGTAATTTTCCACCCACCTGTTCTGCCTTTTTTTCTTAAGGTGAAATTAAAATAAGCTAGAAATTCCCACTGCATATCTTTGTAAAGATAATGTTATAACATTTGTTATGTTTAGTCACAGTGTTCTCACCTTTCTTTTATTGCCTGCAGGTTGTTTGTCTCCGAGAGGCAGAGCGCCGTTTATGTTTGCGGTGCGAAGAGCTGCAGCTTCATGTTGGAGAGCAAGAGGCTGTGCTAAAGGAGATGGAGGCCTCCATGCAGCTTCTGGCCCTATATGCAGACCGCAGACTCACGCAGGAGCACAGAGACCACCAGAACAACATTCAGCTACTACTACAGAATATCAGAGGTGATGAATACAATGTTTTAGGGAGAACATTTTAGTTTAGTTTATTTCTAATGAATATTGCTGTTTTATTTACATTGGTCTTCCATTGTGTTTGTCTATGTGTGTGTTTAGAGAATGTTTCAAGAGAGACACAACAGGCAAAACAAGATAGACTGCAGCATCTGGAGAAAGAGCTGTTTTTCTACAAAAGCTCCACCCGGCAGCTCAAAAAGAAACTCAAAGAGCTTCTCAGTGATGCCATATACCCCGACAATCAGCCCCCACACACGCAGGAGCACAGACAAATGCCCAATGTGCAGGTAGAGGGAAGTGCAAATGATTTCCAACCTAATTCTATGGAGGCACCAACACGGACACATATTGCAACAACATACACAAAAATATACTCTAAACAAACAGACACAATGACACACAGAGATTCTCGTACAAACAGACTTTCACACCAAACACAGTGTCCCTCTTTATCCTCTGAGTCTCAGGTACACAAAAAGACAAAAATGTCTGGGTGCAAGCAGATACTCACACAGACTCACAGGAGTGGTGTAAGAGGTCAGTCAGGGGAGTGTTTAGAGGTGACACCTATCCAACTGTGTCGTCGAGAGCTGAGACAGATTTCTCCAGCTGTCCTGCAGGTCTGTGGCTCTGCTACAAAGAGACAGCAGTCTGTTGATACCGCAACAGAGCCTATGATAGAGGACTCCATAGAAGTCTCCAAAAACAAGGACACGTGATATTGCATCATTCGAGGACTAACCACTTAGTAGTACAAAGATATAGCAACTGTCTGTCACTTAGTTATGAGTATAGCACATTCGAGCTGGGCGTCAACAAAATGATCAGTAAGTCGTATGGTGTAAAACGGCTTGTGCTTTATTTGGAGGATTCTTAAGACTTTGTTCAGCTTTCAAGGTGTGAGAAGTGCCCACAACAAACTTTCTATTTAGTGATGAGAATACTTCTCAGCAGTCGTCAGACTAGAATACTGTAGAACATTACTCTTGTTAAATTCCTCTGCACTATTTGGGAGTTTTAACAATACAGCTCTTAACCAAGAGGAAAAACTCTAAAACTATGCTACTATTTTTAGGATGTCATAACTCATTCTGACAAATGCGTTGTGTGCAAAATGTAGAATCTTTAATATGTTGTCTTCATACAGTAATGACATCTGCATTCATTCAATTTATTCTGCCACTTTTTTCTGCATTATTTACAAAGAGCAACTTGTGTGTAGTAGGTCTTCCTTGAACTAAGAGTTTTTGATCAGAGTGCAATGTGTGTATTTATTTATTTGTTTGTAGTCCTTTTCATTATTACATGCATTAAAATTCTTTATAAAGACCCACTGTTGAAAATAATTTTTTTCATTTTGTTCACATGTTGAAGTGGTATTTTTATGATGCTTTAGGACATATCTTGAGAAAACTAAGCTCAAAATAGCATTTCTGAGTGTTTCTGTATCCACATCGCTGTGAACCAATGGCAGACTGGGTCACAAACCCACTGGGTGGGCCGAAAGCAAAAAAATAAAGCTCCGGCCTCGCCACGCCCCGCCCGCAGCCCGCTCAGACTCTGAGCAGTAGAGAAGATAATGGCTTACATGTGCTAGCGGGTTGCAATGCTAAGAGAAAAAATAATGACATTAGCTTTCATAATCTACCGAAACACTTTGCTTTGCAGTGAGAGAACAATGGATCAGGTTGTTGGTCACAGCAACATAACAAACCACACATTGGTTTGCAGTGTGTACCACACACAATAAATCCATGATCACCAGCATTATATGCATCTACATTTTTGTCTTTCCTTTCAGGTGTTGGATGATACGCTCCAAGGCGGTTTACAGTAAGTAGCTAACTATCAGAGAACAACGAAGTGAGCCACTTTGTCTGCGCCATGCCGTTGAGGATCGATAATGGCTGGAACCAATTTCAGTTCAACCTGTCAGACTTCACCAGGAGGGTCTATGGAACCAGTTATATGGAGACACAGTGTTTACAGGCTAGAGGTGTGACCAGTAATCTTTAGATGTTACTTATCCTACTGGGACTACAGTATATAGTCCTAAATATAACTAACTTTGTTCAGTTAGTGGTCAGATTATATAGCGCTTGTCAGTAAGACACTTCTTTTATTTCCATTTATTTGTTTGTTTCTTGCAGGGTTAGAGTCTCCCAATGGACCAGATCTGAAGTCTAGATCTTTTGTCCAATAAATGTGTTGCATTTGGTCTACTAAAGTTTCCTCATTTTCGTATGCTGTCAAAAGACCAAGACAATCTGGGTCCGGTTACATGTTCTTTGTTTCTTGAAGTGTTTAGTTTGTAAAAATACAAATAAATAAACCAGAAATAGATATTTTCAGGTGAAACATTATGAAAATAATTTGCATTCCCAAAAGATAATCTTTTAGATTTTATTGTGGAAATTTTTCATAACACCATCTGGGAAAAATAAATCAACAAAGCTCTAGTTGTCTTTTATGTCATTTTTTTATGCTGCAGCGGGAAAACAAGTTTGACATAGTACAGGAGTCTGGAGAAGTTGTCTTACCTCTCTTTTTTCCTCCAAGAGCATTTGAACTCTGCTCAAGGCCTTGGCCCACACCCCTCTCAGTCAATCCCTAGTGCTTAGCATGTGGACTCTCACCTCAACAAGACTACAGCCTGACTCAGACTATAGCCTAAATCAGTGGTCCCCAAACTTTTTGAGCCACGACCCCAAAGATAGCGTACATTGGTGTTCACGACCTCCTTCTCAAAACAACAATGATTAATTGTATGAAATCAGATGGGTCATCCTGCAGGATCCTCTAAATATAAGGCTTGAAAACTGTCAGTTTAGCACCTCAATTTTTTAACACAATACGTAAATCCACACTAATCCTCCTTATTTATGAAGACTAAGATAAATGTTGGTTATACATTTTTCAAAAATTATCTAGCGACCCCCATGGGGGTCCCGACCCCCAGTTTGGAAACCACTGACCTAAATTAACCTTCACGTGGAATCAGACTGGGTTTTTCAGTCTTCACAAACAGATAATATGAGTGCCATCTATCTGGCACTGCTCTCGATTAAACTTAACCGTTTTTAATTTTGGCTAAAAATTTTATAATCGCAATTCAAAGACCACTGAAAACGCTTTAAATTAGCTAAAAAGGAGGATTGGAGTGGGTCTTTAAATATATACAGCTATTTTGTCTTTACTGTATGGCCTTTGTTTCATTCTCCAGACCATTTATCACCTCATGGCTTTGGATGAACTGTGCTATAAGGTTGTGTTCTATAAAATTGTGGTCCAACGATATTAAGTGCAACCTACAATACAGTATTTATAAAGCAATATACAACTATAACATACTGAACGCCTTCTTCAAAGGAAAGAAATTGTAGATATGATTTTTACTAATTTTTTTGTGGCTATATGAGTTGACATGGTTCTAAAAATGCATATAATATCATTTCCATTTATATTCCAATTTAAAATAAATAAATAATTGTGGAGTTGCAGTGATGATCAAATGATTACATAAAGTTTGTGGGACCTCGTTTTTATGATTGCTCATCAGGATGCCACTCTCAGTTGGCGTTTGCTCGGTTGTCATGGTGAAGAGACAAGGACGGCTCATTTTAGAAAAGACTTATGAGATGTCACCATGACAACTCTTCTGATAAGAAGATCTGCACGATTTCGTAAAAAAAAACAATATTACTCATGAAATCGTATAGAAAAACACAATTAAAAAAAATACCAACAAAAACAACAGCGACAACAAACAATCCATCAAACAAAAAGTTCTAGGCTGACTAACAGTTATTTTAATACCTGCTTTATACAGTAGAAATCGTAGTGCTATTTTTGTACCACCGGGCTTCCATACTCAGTTAGACAATCGCTTTTAGCAAACCAACGGTAACCCACAGTTCCTTTCAGAACAGGTGAAAGTATTCTTTACGAACTTTTCTTGTAGATATTGTCTCTTTAACATAAGACAGCGAGTGCATTTAAAGTAAGAAGTCATCCTGAGTTCATGCATATGTTTCGGTATGCATGTATCACAACTTTTGCACTTGTTAACAAGCTAACAAACTGACTAGCTAGGGTACGTTGCTGCTATTCGATGCTAGCACCTAGCTGCGCCCACCAGCAGACTGTAAGCAGGGACACAGCTCATATAACTAGACGTTAATCCGCATTTGTTGTTAAAACAGACTCACCGTACAAACTGTTGCTTTAGATAAAGATTTTAGCTGAGGTAATATATTATGGTTGTAAAAAGAGACTGCGATCACGAGCTAACTTGTTCAAGTAATCCTAACTAAACTGTTTCCTCCCCCACCTTTTTCCCCCTTCTTATATTCAGTTTTCCTTAACGCTATGGCATCGTCTGCAATGATCACCGTTCCGACTACCGCCTCCCGTTTCGCCCTGCTCCAGATAGACTCAGATTCGGATTCTGACGCCTCTGAGCCGGGGAAGTCCAACGCCAAAAACGGACGGGACTCCTCTGGGAAGCCCCGACAGGGAAAAGCTGGAGCAGGGGCCAAAGCTGCTCAAGGCAACGAAAAGAAAAAAGACAAGAAAAAGAAGAAGAAGGAACAGCAGCAGAGTGAGGCAAATGAAGTGAGTGTTTGAGAAAACTGGCAACCAATTAAATTTTTTCCGCATTGTGTCTTATTAAGATGTGCACCTGACAGTCTTCCTGTGGCCTGAGTATTGTTTTTGTATTTTCCTTTGTTTCACTTCACTAGAACTGAAACTGCAGAGGGTGCTGTCAGATGCACTCAGGCCTAGAACGCTTGTTTTCTTCTGCTTGAAGCTGAAAAGGGAAATAAGTTATGTTGTGAGATATGGGAAAAGTTAAGCTTTATCCTTGTCTTGGGATTCCAAATTATTATCACTTTTGCAAGAGATAAAACTTTGGAACACTTTCTGTCCAAACAAACATCATCCAACTCACCTTACTGTATTTCCGGTGCTACGGTCAACTTCAAGCAGACTGACAGCTTTGAAACCATATGATCTGGGATAAATTGGGAAAATCCGTTCCTTTTCCTAACCTTTTGGAATAAGTTTGAGCTCTCTTTCTATCAGTTGCGCAATTTGGCCTTCAAGAAGATTCCTCAGAAGTCCTGTGCCCCACCACCCTGTATGACCCTGTCAGGAATAGCTAGTGAACTTCTTAATCCAGCACCCGGGTATCAAAACACACCTTCGGAGGGGTGGCAACAGTGGAAGCAAAGAGATGAACAGGTAATACAGAACAAGTGGTTTTGTGTTTGATAGCCATGGTTCAATTGATATGCCCTTTTAGGTGCTAGGTTACTTGGAGCTCTCTTGGGTCAAGATGTTCAGAGGTCAGCAGTAGAGGAGACATTCTTACAGGATATTCTTACATTGCATGACAACAGAGGAGATGCATAAGATGCAGTTTGTTGTCTGTCCTTGAAATCTGAATAACAGTCTGGTCGGGCGGTATCAACAGAACTTCTCATATGATGATGATCCTGTTTGTGCCTTCTTTACTTAGATAACCACCGAACTTTATGAGGCAGATCTGGAAAAGGCCCTGATTCTAAGTAAACTGGAGTATGAACAACAAAAACAGGTAAATTATGCACTCACACAATCTCACAAATGATATCATTTTTAAATCCATTATAATAACACAATTGTCAGAGTTGAAAGATTCAACTAAAAGGCTGTTGTTCCCATGTATACAATGGTAAGGTGAAGAGTCGTGTATACAGTAAAGCATCAGTCTTGTAAATCCACCACCTGAATTTTACCTGAATCCTAAATTATTGTGAGAAAACAAAACCCCATTCTCTCTTGTTACTGCTTCCTGGTGTGGAATATATGTTATTATAAATACCTTTTTTAATACCAATTAGCCATGTACCACAGTTCATTCAAAAATTATTTTGGATGCATGATCCAATCTTCCAATCTTTTCTCTGACCTTCCCTGCCTCGTCTGTTTCAATTTCAGTCCATTTAAACAGTTTCTTAATGCGTATTTAGTACCTATCGGAAATTGACATATTTGTAGTTTTTAATCACTCTCTTGTGAAAAATAATTATAAGATTACGACCTCAATTATGAGTGAAAGTCAGATGATCTGCTTGTCATCCAGCAGAGTAACACAAACGCATCTTCACCAAAATCGCGAGGAGGAAAAGAGGGTGGAGGAAAGAAGGAGAAAAAAAAGAATCAGCAAGCAAAAGACAAAAAGACTGTTTCTCTGCAAGACTTCCAGGCTGAAGGCAGTGCAGGTGAGAGAAACTCGATGATTACTTGATAAATCTGTTTATTTAGGACATGTCTGTGCTGAGGTTCACAAAGCCCCAGAAACACAATCTGTACCTTTGATTAACTTGAGCTGAAAAAAAGGATACAAATTAAACGGTTTTACTAATAAATGTTTCTTTTGTAGAGCATTTGTCTAGGAAACAAGAGAAAGAGGTGAGCAAGAAGTTCTGAGTACCATCATACAAAACTAACCAGTCTTTTAAAGGGTCATTTTAAACAATAGCCTAGAGTTGGCACAAATGAGTAACTTAATTTAGATAATACAGGAGTATTAATTACAAGTGAATTATTAAAAAATAGGTCTGTGTTTTAGTGTCACAGATTTTTAAAGTTGAATCTTTATTTAATGATTTATTAACACTGTGTGTGTTGATTCTCTATTTACTCGTCTACTGTGAAGTCTTTGACTCAGCAAAGTTGTTTTTTGATTTGTTACTCGCTCAGTCATTCAAAGTATCTAAATGGTGACTGAATAATGATAATTATGTGCATGGTAAAGAATACTTTGATTGACATGCCGACCAATTTTCCTGCCAGGACACGAGAGCGGCAAACCCTGCATTAGCGATGGGGCAAGAGGAACGATTTTTTAATAAGTTGGAAGATGATGTTAGTCGGATTGTCCAAAGAGAGAAAAGACGTGAACAATATGTCAACAGCCAAGGGCAAGAAGTCAATACCTCTACAGAACATGAACCAGTGAGTGGACACATACACAACACATAACCAGCTGTCGGGTATAAACATGACCTCAGCTTTCAGTTTGGTTTAAGTTGTGGTTTTTTTTTTGTAGTTGTTACAAAGAATTTTTCAGTAAATAAATGAAACATTACTCAAGTGAGGTTTGATTTTCTTTACTGAGCCAAGTAAAAACCGGATGTAAAGTTGTCTTGCCCGTTCTTCCTGTTAGGATCCCCGAGCAGAACAACTGAAGTACGAGCTGGAGAAGAAAGACCAGGAGATTGATAAGCTAAAGCAGACCATCTCACAGTGGGAGGTCAGGAGTTGGATTAGACCCAGGATGTATTAAAGTTACACACACACTCTTATTTACAACTAATTATGCACGAGTTAACCGCACCATACAGGCCAGTCACACAGTGGAAAACACAGGTTTTTTCATTACAACATAGTGTGTTCTAAAGAAGCCTTCATGTGACATTTGCCACTCATATGAACTTTGGCACAAACCACTAATTTCAATTTCTCTCTCAAATCTCCGAGGTTGTAAGAAACTTTAATGTGTAACTGTTGGTTAAAGATTCCCAGTCCTGTTTACTTTCCTGTGTGTAAAAAAAAAAGTTTCAATATATTATAAACATCTAAAAATCCCATCTACATCATGATTTGCCTCTCATCTGGCAAATACTCTAAACTCAAGACATCATTTTTTAAAACTTTTTATTAACAGGCAAAGTACAAAGAGGTGAAAGCAAGAAATGCCCAGCTGCTTAAGATGCTCCAACAGGGAGAGAGTGAGTTAAATGCTTTGTACATTTGCAACTTGTAACTTTTCTTGTTTTGTGTGATGTGTGATGTTTTTGACTTCTTTCTTTCAGTGAAAGACAAAGCAGAAATCCTTCTACAAGTAGAAGAACTACTTCATATTAAAGAAGAACTGTCATCACAGGTGTGTGATGATAAGAGGGTAATATGGATTTGTTGCTTAGCAGGAAAATGTTTGTGTTCATGAGTATTGTATTTTTTACCCTTTTCCAGGTATCATTATTACATGCTGCCCTCGAACAAGAAAGATCTAAAGTTAAAGGGCTGCAGTCAGAACAACCAAAACATCAGGTGAGTTTATATTCACTCATATGATTTATGCACTTTTCTGCGGTGCTGAGATGAGGGGAGATGATATACATTTACTCTGTGAGAAGCCAAGAGGGTGGGATTGTTTTTGGCTTTTTAACTGGTGTTTTTGTTCATAGATGAGACAAAGAGCAGCCACTAGCTACGTTTACATGGACAAATATTTCCTCTGTGCGATTGAAATCAATCAGATCAGAGATTCCAGCAGACATGTTTACATGGACTCTAGATATTCGATCAGATGTGATGATTGATAGATATAATGCGATCACTAACACTTCCAACATGCAAAACATATACTAATTAAGTTTTTTTTTTTTTAACCCTTTTGACCATTGAAATGCTCAATAATCCTAAATTCTATCAGTTTCTAACAAAAACCTTGTGTCCGCCACAGTCCTGTTCTGTTTTGCTGCCACCATTTTTCAAGTCTTTCCTGAAACTCATTACGTCATCGAGCTGCCACGCAGTTAAAGCATGCACAGAAACAGCATATGCCACAGAAACAATTAGAATGAGTTTATACTTGGTTATCTTTTCCTGCCAAGCCGATCATGAGAAGGTTTAAACCACCCCTCTTGATTGGATTGAAATTGCCGATCAAGGCCAATCGGATAAGCTGAGGTGTTTACATGATACTTTTTTATTTTTTTTCTGATTGGACATTCAATCCGATCAAAATTGCTCCATGTAAACGCAGCTAGTGTCTGCTGAAGTTAGAAAAGTTGCACTGAAAATGAGAACAAAAATATATTAATAAAAGTGTGGTTTAATGTCAGACTTTGTTTTGTCTATGTATGACACATATTCCCAGAGTCTGCATCAATGTTTTGTTATCTTTTCATTGGTTTAAGTTGATTTTTAGAAGAAAGAAAATGGTTCAGTGACATTTTTATTCTTAATCAAATAATTGTATTCTCTGTGTATTTTTCTGCTTGACAGGGAAACAAGAAAGGGAAGAAGGGCTCTGAGACTGATCTATGAAGGAAAAACGGGAGAAACTAAATAAATAAATGATCACAATTTGAAATACTACTGACCATCGGTTTTTTTATTTTTTTTTATTTTGTATTTTTAATTTTTTTTATTTTGGATTCCTTGCCAGACTGCATGTCCTCCTAATCCCACACATATACACACAAAATACACTCCAGACATGGCATGCTGTATTACACAACGAAGCAAGATTTACGGAAGCTTATAAACATAATTGAGTTTAAAGTCTGTTTAAAAAAAAAAAAAAAGATTGCTTGGCGCCTTATGCTGCCACCTGCAGGCATAAAAGTGCCACTGCATCTCCAGTACTGTCAAAGGCTGTGTGCCTATCTTTTCTTGGGTTTTGATGCCAAAATGACAAGACTGAAATGTATGTTTTTGTTTTTTCTCTCTCTCACTGTTAAGTAAATAAAAAAACTTTTCAGTGAAAAAAACCCTTTTGGATGTGTTCTTTCTCAATATTTTAGAGAAAATTTGTTTTCTGAAATGAAGCAGGTGTAGGCCAAAGTATAGGTAACATGCAACATCCACAGCTCAAGTGCTGTTTTGAGGACCTTTGATTAGCCCAAGTCAAATTGTACAAGCAGCTTTGATAGTAAAAACTTGATGGGCAATTGAAACATGTTTAATTCAAGTGGACAATCCAATAATATTTAAAAAAATCTAAAATGGATCTCGCAGTTAGCTTTGCAGGCATGCCAAAGGGGAGGTGAAATAAATAAGCTTCATAGTCAGTGCAAGGTATTTTTTAGATTAATTTATTTTGATGTGAAATTTGAAGTTATTTAGCGTGTGTCTTTTTAAATAGAGAATACAATTTTGCGGTGTAATGCAACTTTAAATGGTATATATATATATAGGGTTTATTTATGGCTAGTAGTAAGCGATGAAATGATAGAGTTCTAAGTAAAGTATTTTGTTTGGCTTGAGGGTGCACCATATGAAGATGCAGTTATATGCGCACCTCACTGCTGCATACAGCTGGCCCACAACATTCTGCCGAGTCATCCGGACACACGCAAACCTCCGCCTGCCCCAGGAGTGTGCGCTCCCAGATCAGTTCATCATCACTCCAGACAGTACTGAAGATGTCGGACTCGGTGATAGAGGAACCAAGAACAGCTGGTGACCGCCACAGGTCCAAAATCATACACGTTGCCATCAGAAGCTCAACGGAGAGCAGAGACTTCACATGCAGAGGAGACTGCACCGTCAGACAGGTCAGGAGACGTGAACCCGGTTGCTTCCAATATAGAAATAATTAATTTGATGTGTATCCTGTCTGCAGAGTTACCAAACCTCCGCACTAACTGTGAGGATTAAAATACCAAAACGAGGCTCCTCTCTGTACCATTAATGCTACCATGCTTTTGGTTGGCAAAGTGTTGTGTGTGTCTGTGTGTACAGCTGAAACGGGCCCTGTCAGAGCGCCTGAGAGCCTCAGCAGAGCAGCTGGTGTTGATCCACTCCGGTCGAGTCCTCGGAGAGGCAGAACTAATGAGTCACCTTAAAGAACAGAATGGGTCAATCAGCGTCTGCATGATCCAAAGGTACATAAATACACACTTGGGATGCCCCGAAGTGTGGTCAGACTTCCCTATGCTGACTACAGTCATGAACTTTTGGTATCTCCAGTTTGTTACAACATCTGAGATCCAAATGGGTGTAAAGCTGTTTTTTCTTATACATATGAGTATGACACCTTAGATTTGTTAAAGTTGATTAGGTGTTTGTAAACTGGTAAAAACAGGAAAGTAGCTGTTTGCACATGACATAGATCTGGTACAAGCTTATGAAATTTCAACCTGACAAATAGGCTGCCACAATCTGAAACATTTTCAGCACATGCTGTGGCAATGCATACCCATCTTTTCTCAAAGTGTTTGATAAGTTAACTTTTCTTGGGTATCATAAGGGCACATGGGTTTGCTTTATGGACAACTGTTTGAGATCTTATTGATTTTCTGCCACACTAGACACGTCTGTAGCAAAATAGGTGGATTTTATTAATAGTAGAACAGATTCATGGTTAAGAGTACTATGACTGCTCTGAGCAAAGTGATTAATGACATGTTTGCATACAGACAGTGGACACATGTCGGACAGTGCTGCATTTGATACAGTTGACCACAAAAGCTATATTACTCAAGTGACTGGAGAACTGGGTGGGCCTCTCTGGCACTGTACTAAACTGGGTCAAGAACAGGAAGTACGTTGTGTCAATAGGTATCTTTACATCTGAGCAGACAAGAATTACATACGAGTTCCCCAAGGTTCCATCCTGCGGCCTCTTCTGTTTAACATCTACATGCTCCCACTAGCACAGATCATAAAGAACAATTAAATTAGTTACCATAGCTACGTAGATGATACACAGATTTATGTTACAATGTCACCAGGAGACCAAGGCCCTGCACAGGCTCTTGGTAAATGCAATGAGGAGATTAATGACCTCCTGAGCCAGTATGAACCTACCAGACCCCTCCGGTCATCTGGATCTGGTCTTTTATCAGTTCCACGAGTCAGAACCACACATGGAGGAGCTGCATTCGGCTTCTTGCCCCACATACACAACAAACTCCCAGAAAGCATCAGATGTGCTGAAATTCAATTCAATTCATCTTTATTTGTATAGCGCCAATTCACAACAATGTCATCTCAGGGCGCTTCACAGACAATC
>JAOXYM010000012.1:12943151-12961229 GCA_028567055.1 Leptatherina wallacei | reverse complement strand
GCAGCCTACTGAGCACACTCGTAGCCTTCGTAGGCTACGCACTTCGTAGTGCGCAGACCCTTAAATGAGACACACCCCATGGCTTGGACCATGGCCGTAAATTGTTATGCTACGTGATGACGCACATTGCTTACGTTGACAATTAAAGGGACAGCATGGTGTGAGTTACATCAAACAGTCTCTGGGTGCATCTAAATGGTCTTTGACGTCATTACTGATTAAAATTATATCATCTCAGTTTAAAATGAGTCTTGGGCGAAAATGGCCTCTTTGCCACTTTGTGGAAAAATATAACGTGTCACTAAATATATGAGAAAAATGCATTTTCCTTATGTTTTCGTCAATAGAAGTGAAACCCTCTCAGGCAGCTTATAGATTGTGGGAAAAATTCAATAAATAACACAAGTTGTACGAACGTAGCACTGTGTTATGTGAGTGTAAATCTTTTTTTCTAACCTAAGCTGTAAAAACGTGAACTTATTGTAAAAGGAAAGCCATTCCAAAGGGGAAGTGATCCCCATTCACCAACATCCTCAAATACTAACATAAGCAAATAACTGATTTGTTATGAACACACGTAAAATGGGATAGAGTCACACGGTGAGAGAGAGAGAGAGAGAGAGAGAAGGTAAAAACCATCCTCCCTTCAGCAGGTCCATCAGTGGATGGGCAGCAGACGGATGCAAGCGCTCTTCCTCCCTCCCGCTCCGTCGCATCCATCCATTCTCTTATCCATCCATCCACTGCTCCATTTACACATTCATTTCCAAGGGCGTCTCAAGGGGTGACTGGACCCAACGGGCACATGCTATGCTTACGTATGCGTAAGTCCTCGGTGTTTTTACGTCTGCGACTGGTCTGTGTTTGGAGCCGCTGACATGAGGAGCTGAAACCGAACCGACACAAGGATGAAAATGCTCCGGTTTCGCAGCCCCAGCATCCGTTCCTTGGATCAGGAGATCCTCTGCACGATCCGGTTACTGGACGACTCCGAAATCTCCTGCAGCATTCAGGTAGAAGAAAACCTGATGTATGGCGCTCTGTGCCTATAGCTCACGTGGAAAGAATAGACATAGCTACTTCTTTTAATTTTCAATAGAGGCACTGAGGGTGAATTAAAACTGCTTTCAAATTAAAGCTGTTACAACTCTCTGTTGTTTACTATTATTCTGATCATATAATCTTGCCTGCTGATTAAGACCATTTGAATGTATTGTTCTTCCAGTGTCAATGCTACAATCATTTACTGTAGATGCCCCTGCTTTGCACCGTGCATTCTGAGATATATAGCAAACCATTTCTACTGGGAGATCTAAATGCGACTCACATGGAGGGAAGTTTAGGATGAACTTCGATTCATCATAACAGAGGAGATAATGGACCCCCATGGGCGTGGTGGTGGTGATGATAGTGATAATGACAGGGTTAGATTACTACTGTTCAGAGTATTGATTACAATCACTCATTTGAAGCTGGGTGAGTGGGGCAGTAAGTGGCTGAGCTTTTTTGTGTGTGTGTGGTTTCACTGCAGTTGGCTGACAATAGATGTACATCTTAGTTTCACTCTGCTACCTTTAAATCATCCAAGGTAGCCAAAAAAGTGACTGTGTAGGGCCCTGCACTGTTGAAGCACGTTGTAGGTTTTGGAATTGCTTGAATATAACTGGAAATGCATCTTCATTGTGCTAAACTGTCTTGGATTATACAGGGACAGACCAGAATTCACAATATGTTAGTTTGTCTTTTTAAACTCTTTCTTACTCTTTATTGTGAGTAAAGCAACAATGAAGACATTTTACTTTCTATTGCTTTATTTTTCCCAGTTCAAGAAGATTGATTTAGATGTGGGTAATGGCACACCCACAGAGACGTCTGCTTCTCAGAACATTAAGCCTGGCTTGTTGCTGCCATCATAAAACTGTAGACGAATGTGTTGTACCAGAGATGAAACTTTGGATTTTTATTTGGGTATTCACTTGAATGGATAGCTGATGCATTAATTGCCACCTTAAAGCTGCAATCCCGCTGACTGGAAAACCAGGAGAGAGAGAGAAATTCTCTTTTCAGATCTAACGTTAGATCTTTTTGAGCTGCTTGAAAAATGCAAATTCTAAATTCTTAATATTAACACAAATATCCTGTGTAGCTCCTTAGGTCCTTCAGTCATGAGCAGTTGCTCCTGCTACAGAGAAAAAGTGAAATCCTGTTATACTGCCAACATATGACCCATAATTGTAGAGCACACATTTGAAACAATGGACACATTTGAATGCTAAACAACATCTAAATTCCAGGTCACATTATTGCTGACTTGATTCTTTCAAATTCTGCTGCGTTAAATTTCAGCATTAAATCAATCCCTCCAAAGCAGCAGCTTGTTGATAAACCATGAGTTGAAAAGAGTTGCAGACAGCAAACACAGCTCCAAGCAGCACCTCATCTTGCCCTAAGCCACCTGCAGTTAAAGTTGTCCACTGTCTCAGACCTTTAGTTTGACCCTGGAAGACCGACAACACTTGCTGTATGTCAGACTAACTGTCTCACTGGTACTCTGCCTGTACTCAATCAATGATTTACAAAACACTGTTATATGCCCAGAGAGAAAAGGTGGGACCACAGAGAGATGCAGAGGGTGTGTGTTTCCTTGTGTTCAGTGCAAAATTGTATGCTTGTGTATTTGAAAGTGCAAGAGTGCAGCAAACTGTGTATGCATGTCAGACAGCATTAAAGTGTAGCTTTTCACAAAGACTTGCTTAAATGCAAGCAGCTACAGCTGTGGAAGCACCTTGGTGCTTTTAGCTGTGTGCCTGCATTACTTTGAATGATAAAGAAATGGACATTTATGTTTCTAGCTGACTGAGTTTTCCTGGCTTTTCTTTAATGGCTTTGTGTTCCGGTGCCGAGCTGCTCCTTCCTACATATTTCATGACATCCTTCTCCTCATGCTACAATTCTGCTGCTCAACAACAGCTCTTTTCCTTTTTCCACTGCATACAGACTTCCAACTTTTACTCTGTCGGCCCATTTTTTTCTACCCGCAATTCCACCTTCTCTCTGTCTTGTTTTTTACTTTCCGTGTTGCTGAATATGTAGGTCAGGATAAGATGCCAAGAACAGCACTGGAATGAACACATAAAATCCCAAGAATTACATCTTTGGTTTGAGCTCAAATTCTGCAATGAGTACAAGTCATAATGTAGGCAGCTTGCTTCATGTAAGTCTGAGGTGCCCTGATTTCTGTTAACTTTTCTCTGAGGCACCAGTTCTCAACTGAATTAAACTAAGGTGCTTTAGCACAGTGTTTGGAACTGCATGGAGAATCCTGAAGCCTTTGGAAAATTATGAAACAGCATGAGAACGGTGAATATTGTTGGTTTGCTGATAACATCAACATGTAATTTAGACTAAAACAGAAGAATCAATAGGACTAAATGCTCGCAGGAAATTAAAAAATAATAGAAAAAGTATTTAAACATCTTTTGAGGTAACTCCAAAATGCTTTACAATGCTTTATTTAAAAATGAAAGATTGTAGGGAAAAATACTTTACTTAGAAATAATTTGATATTTTGAGAAAAATATTGCATAAGGTTAAATGAGCTAAAGTCAACAGAATCAGACAGCTGTTTAAGTGCAGTATTTAGAAAGTGTTGCAAGTTATATAATCTGATAAAAGGATATACAAGCAGATGTGTTTTTGTGAGTGTGTATTTGAGCAAACCTTAGGAGATTATGTAGTTTTCATTACAATAACAAACAAAAAGTAAAAATCATGAAGCGACCGAAGGCAATGGTGGGTCTGCCTGAAATCATTTATTTTGATCCTTTTGTCTGTGTTAATTATTGAGATAGCAATATCTTTGGATAAGAAGTTTGTTTATGTGAGAAAACAAGTTAATTTATCTTGTTATCTTAAATCTTACAACTGTGTTTTCTCACCATAATGAAAAAAAAGGCACAATATTAAATCTAGTGATCTGTATTCGGAGAAATTGTTTTTTTGTCCTTTTTACACTGACACAGAAACAACAAAAACTTAAAGGAAAGAGTCGCTTCTTCTGGTGAAACTGTCACAAACATGAATGTTTTCAAGTTCAAATTGCAAAAAAAATTCCTTCTGGAAAGGTGGAGGCAGAATAATAGAAGAGACTGTCATCAAGAAGACCCAAATTAATCTCCCATTCAGTTTAATTTAAATACTTTATTTCAATTTACATTCATTTTTTGCTTTTAGGTATTAAGAGAGAAAACCATCATAGCTTGCCTAAAAATACAACCACAAAATTAGTTTGGCTGCCTTGATTTGATCGGTACTGAGGCTAAATACAACTTATTGGTCTGTCATTGAAATCAGCTGACATTATCAGTATATTACTTTCAAAAGTATTATTTCTAATATGTGATTACTCTCAGTTAGATAAAAAAAAATATTGAAGTTCAGAACAAATTATGTTACAGTGCTTCATTCATGCCCAGTTACCCTTTCCTGATATCAGAGTCACAGGGGGATGCAGCCTTTTCCAGCTGTCATAGGGTGATAGGCAGGGCACATCCTCAGAAAATCACAGAGATGAATAACCATGTTTGCTCATAATCACACTCATGGTCAATTCAGATTTCTCAGTTTACCCACCATAGTTTGTACTCAAGGAGAAGATTCAAACATCCCACAAATGAGCCCGGAACAATGCACAAAGTCCAAATACATAAATAAAATAAAACAAATCTAAAATACAAATGCATCATCTTACTGCAAAACAGGTACAGTCTATTAACACATCTGAACAAACAAACTTTGGACTCTTCAGTCAGAGACTACTAGTAATCATGATACATTTCAATAAATGACATATAAAACTAACATTTTCAAAATCATTTCATTGAAAAGAAAAAGGAAGTGAGGACACCACTGCATTTATCTCATTATCTTTTCTTTTGAATCACATTTGGATGCTCTAGATTAGATGAGCCGTCATCATGTTTAGATCCAAAGAACTATCTTAAGAAGTCTCAAAGGACCACACATTTATGTCACTGCTGGTTATTCTTGCTACTGCAGGTGCCAAAGTGCTCCATCAACAATAAAAGAGATTGCACACTGGTGATCTACATGGGAGGTGGAACGGGAAAACTTGGCTCTACAAAAGGGATATCAGAGCAAACCATCAGTTTGCCAGTGAACATATAGGCCGAGACCAGGTCATTTCAAATAATGTGCTGTTGATAAATGTATCAGAAATAGAGATTTTAAGCTGCAGTAACACTAAGCATGTTATTTGCAGACCAAATGTTTTTTTTTGTGAACAACCTCATAAATGTGAAACATGATGGTGAGAATCTGATAGTTTGGTACTGCAGCTGTATAAAAGACAAGTTAACTTGCAATAATACATGAAGGAATCCTGCATCATGACAAAAAAGTTATACGGAAATCTAGAAATTGAAATTTAACCTGGAAATTGATCTTTAAAAAATAAAAGTTAATCATATATGCAAATCTTACCAGAAATGGCTCAAAAACAAGCAGTGACGAGTTGCCAAATATAAATCTCACTGAAATATTTTGAGATGTTTGAAACAGGTAGTGCAGGTAAAAATCAAATATAAGCACATAGAAGCGTGGTCAAAACCTCAGAGAGAGTGATGCTGATGCTCATGTTCAGGGGGCAGTGTTAGCTTCTGAAGCCACTGAGGCTACCACTCTTTAAAAACAGATATCTCTATTTGACTTTTTTTTTTCTTGTGGTTGAGTTCAAGTGCATAGTTTTCATAGGCAGGTATTTCATAGAAGAGCATCAAATGTTTCTTAGTTATGTGTGAAAAAAATAAAAAACAGTGCTTACATTATTTTCTTGTGTTTCTTTTGTCTAACGATCGGATATAAAGACATTTCAAAGTGGTTGAAATAAAGGTTTTTTGTTCGTGGTAATAGACTTAATGTCAGGAGGAAGAAAGTATCTATTTTCTCTTATCACAGTTGGAAACATGAGTATGTTATTCAGACAGATGTTTTTCTAAGTATGTTCAAATTTAGATGGAAATTTTGTGCTTGAAATGATTTTGATTCTGTCAAAGCATGACAGCAGCCTTCAGCAGAAAGTGATTATTTTCACCCTTTTTTTTTTTTTAATTCTAGGAATAACTTGACATTAGGGTAAAATGCAGGTAGCAGTGTGCCTGTGTGTACAGTGTGTGTTTTATGTTTATGCCCCTGCGTGGCTGAACATGTCCAGCCTGCTGCTCCCGTGTTCAGTGCTAACGTTAAGTCAGACCTGCTGCTGGAAACGCCTGTCAGGATCAATATGCTTTGACCTCCTTTGCATTCAGCTGTTCTCCCAGTCATCACTCCTTCTTTCTCTACTCATCCTCCCATCTGTCCTTTATGTCTCCTTCTGTCATCTCCTTCAACATCTCCCCTTCCTCTTTCTCCTGCTCCTTTCTCTCTTCACCCCACTTATCCTCCGCTCCATTTTCAAATTCACATTAACTCCTCTGACCACCTTTTCCCACTTTCTATTTATACATCACTTATCTATATCTTCCTCTTCCCTCGCTCCCTCCACCCTCTCTGTGACACATCATGTATAATTAAGGGAGATCACTGTTCTTCATGAGGCCAACATCAGTCAGCTGTCAGCGATGCCTAGAGTGTGTGTGTTAGGGCTCATTTCTATGTGTGTTTGTACATGAAATATGTAAAAGCAGCCACTGAACCAAAGTTCTGCAACTGCAGACATTGACTCACCATATTTTGCAGGAAATAATTGCTTAGTATGGTAATGATTTTTTTAACTCAAACTTTTGGAAGCATCTAATGAAGTCTGTTGATTCTACATGATGGAGTGAGTCATCTTATTAACATATTAAAAACTAGCATGCTGATGACAGCATCACTGCTGTTTGGTCAAAAAGAGGTGCGTGTGTGAGACTGAGGTGGTGGTCTGTAGAGGATTTTTTTTGTGTGTCTGGCATGTGTGAGCAAAGCTGTGCTGTTGTTTCAGCTAGTAGGCATTCTTTGAAGCTAGTTATAAATAGCACCAGTTTTCTATTCTTATCCCACTTGCTGGCGCCTCTTTGATGCTCTGCCGAAGATGACTAAAGAGAAATAATCCTTTTTCTGACTTGTGCTCAAAACTGAGAGGAAGCAACGAGAGATGATACAGCAGGATAAAAGGGAGGGAAGGACACATCAACAGAAATGCAAGAGGGAAAGATGGTTGATAGACAAAATATAGGCTGTTATGGTCGGTCATGATACTTGAGCTGTGAGAATGACAGTGTAAATCAACAGGGTGCAGAAGGGAATCAGAGGGGAAACGAGATGAGTGGCTGTGGAAAAAGATTAAGCAGAATAAAACATGAAAGAAATTTGAAATGAGACTGGCAGAGCCAGCAGATTTAAAAAAAATGGAAAACAGGGAGGAGAGAATATCAAAGAATAAACAGGGAAAGTGGGGATTTTAAACACAAGCAGGCTGTTGGTAAAAAGAAAAGACGTAAATTATGGACACCTTAATGAGAAGAAAGAAAAAGAAATGGGTAGCTTTAGAAAGACTAGGAAGGTGGAAATATCTAGCTGAGGTCAGAGGTCACTCACAGAACTGTTTGATATTTACTGCTTAAATATCTACACTGGTCCCTTTAATAGGTACATGTTAGTACTGGGTTGGACCCCCTTTTACTTTCATAACTGCCTTAAATCTTCATGGCATAGATTCATCAAGGTGTCAGAAACATTTCTGAGAGATTTTTGTCCATATTGACGTGATGGTATCACAGTTGCTGCAGATTTGTCGGCTGCCCATCCATGATGAGAATCTCCAGTTCCACCACATCCCAAAGGTGCTCCACTAGAGATCTGGTGGCTTTGGAGGCCATTGTACAGTGAACTCAATGTCTTATTCAAGAAACCAGTTATAGATGAGATGAGCTTCATACCATGATGTAATATCCTGCTGGAAGTAGCCATCAGAAGACAGGTACAAAGTGGTCATAAAGGGATAGACATGGTCAGTAAGAATATTCAGGTAGGCTGTGGAATTTAAACAATGCCCAACTGGTACTAAGAGGCCGAAAATGTATCAAGAAAAATACCCTCACCCCATTACGCCGTCACCACCAGCCTGAACCGTTGATGCAAGGCAGGATGGATCCATACGTTCATGTCTTTTATGTCAAATTTTGACCATCTAAATGTGGAAGCAAAATCAAGACTCATCAGACCAGGCAACATTTTTCCAATCTTATATCGTCCAATTTTGGTGAGTCTGTGTCGAATGTAACTTAAGTTTCCTGTTCTTACCTGACAGGAATGGGACCTGGTGTAGTTTTTTGCTGCTGTAGCCCTCTGCTTCAAGGTTCGATGTGTTTCGCATTCAGAGATAGTATTTTGCATACCTTGGTTGTAACCAGTGGTAATTTGAGTTAATTTTGCCTTTCTGTCCATTCAAACCAACCTACCCATTCTGACATCAACAAGGCATTTTTCTCCAGACAACTGCCGCTCACTGGATATTTTCTCTTTTTCAGACCATTCTCTGTAAACCCTTGAGATGGCTGTGTGTGAAAATCCCAGTTGATCAATCAGTTTCTGAAAATACTCATTAATAAATGACAGTTTTGGTATGAAAGGATGCACTTCAAATAAATTTAAAATTTACATATAAAAGAAAGCTCATGCATGATTTTAGTGCTGTAGCGCAAAGTTGGATGTCCTTTTGAATCCAAACCTCTTTTGTAGCCCATTTATTAAAGTAAAAATATGAGAGTAACATGCACTTCGTGGTGATTAAAAGCTATTTCAAAGCAAATGCAACAACAGTTCTACTCCATATTTATCTTCTCCATTCAAAAATCCCCACAATGTGGTATATTAGCAAAACAATAAACATCCAATAACTCAAAATTCAAAAGACATCTTCATATATAGTCTATAGTTCAAAACAGTTTGACGTATTTGCATTCAGTTTACTTAAATGAGGTCATAAAGATAATCCCTTCAATATTGATACTACTTGACAAATAATAAAAGTTAAAACATACAGAACGCCACAAACTCCCCGGTCATGCTTTTTTTAAATATTTAATGAAACAATGACTCAATAAATATTGCACTTTTCTCAAGAATATTTTTTTTGAATTTACAAAAAGGGGTTTGAAACAAACAGCAGCCTTCTCCATCTACATCTTCATAAGCAGCTGTTCAAGCACATCTGTATTTGCATAATTCTGCAATTATAATAAATTGATGGGGAAAAAAACCCTCAGTAAGTTGCACCATCTGCAAAGCTGAATGTTATGTGTACTTTGTTATGTCAACATCTTCATTATGTGAATGTGCACTCTCTGTGGTGTAGGAATTGTTCTTTGCTGAAGGAAGCAAATGCATGCAAAATCGATATCATGCATCCACTCATAACAGCAGTGCTGCATCTGCAGTCATGCTGTTATCATCTTGCTTTTCTTTGATCTCCTGTCATCATATGAGTTACTGTCCAGTTATACAGATAGTAAGAGTGATGATGATCCATTATTACAATAACTGCTCCTGCTCCATATATCATCATTTATAGCTCTACCTCAAAGTGAATTAGGATATCTGCCCAGCCGTGAAACTCGATCTATGCAGGTGCACATGGCTTGCTGTATATGAAGTGTGTTCATCTGTGCATGCCTTTGTGCTTATGTGTGTGTGTGTATGAGAAAATCTCTGGGGCATGGCAGGTAGTGATAAGGTAATTGGTTTCCCTTCCTCCTCTCTGGGACAAGGTCACAGTCGCCGTGTTGGCACTGGCAGGGATGTGGAGGATTAGCAGATAAATAATAATATCAGGATTATAAGATGAAGCTCAATAGAAGTTAGATCCTTTGAGAAGTGGCCAAATGAACATTACCCTACAGAGCAAAAGCACTTCTTAAATCTATGATAATAAAAGCACTGATGATAAATATCAACAAAGAAAATCAGCTGTGGTCATTTGTAAGTAAAGCAATAATTATCCTTAAAAAAAGAAAGAAAAAAACATTACAAATTGCTCATTAATTTAGAAAAGTTGCTGTCTATACTGGGGACAATTTACTAGGGATGCACCGATATGACCATTTTGGCCGATGCCGATATCCGATGTTAATATTTTTGCAATGGCCGATAACTTATTTTTACCGATATCGTTTTTTTTAAAATTTAAATTAAGTTAAGATGATCAATTTCTGTACAAAATTCAAGTTAACGTTAGCAGCGTTAGCTTCCCACCAAAGTTTGTGAACCTCTGGTTGATGGTTTTTCAGATGACGTATCAAACTGGTGGTGTTGAATGATTTGATGTTGCGAGAGTATCTTCTTTCGATACCATGAAAAACTACCACACCATAGACATTCTCCGCTTCAGTTAAACACCCCACGATGCTGCCTTACTATCACTGTCACATGTCCAAAACAATACTGCATGGCCACACACCCCTCTTCCCGACACACAAACGGCTGGAAATAAATATCTGTTGTTAATATCAGTCAAGTTACTTATCGGACCGATACCGATATTTAAAAAATTGACCAGTATCTGCCGATGCATCCTCAGCATATACCCAATGCAAGGGGGTGGTAATGACAATGAATAAGATGTGGAGTAAAAAATCTGTCTTTGTTAACAAATGTCAGAAATTAAAACTTTTGAAATGGGCTACTTAGAAAAGGTTTTAAAACACCATGCACGAAGTCTTCATCATGCCCATATTCCAATTACAGTTTCACCGAAATGAGGAAGCAAAGCCGTCTGTATCTTGGTAAGTAAATCCTAGTAGTGTTAGCATTATACAGCGGTCATGTTGCACTTAACTCTTTATCAGGGAATCACTTGCTGTTTTTCCTGAGGAAATTCAGATCGTACCCAGTGACCTCTTCTTTGCATCGGTGTGCTGGGGTGATGGCATCCAGGTTGGATATGCCAACAAACCGAACAAACTAATGAGGAAGGCTGGTATAGTGGTTGATCTGCCCCTGGACAGTCTAGAGAGGAAAATGAAGAAAAAAATCCAGGTCATCCTTAAAAATCCTTTTCACCCTCTCCATGATGAGCTGTGGCAGTTATTCAGTAAATACAGCCAGACTCCTCCTACCAAGGAGTAAGACAGAGCCATTCAGATGCTCATTTGTGCCCACCGCTATCAGACTGTTGAATAGAAACTAATAGTTTCTTCTCATTTTTATGGAGAAAAAAAAAATATCAATGAAGTAAATGGGATGTAGCCTGATATTTGATGAATGGTGGGGAAAACTTCACGTGGTTCTATAATTTCTTGGAGTAGCATGTTGAGGCATTTTGTTTGTTCAATAAAAAGACCAAATAAAGTTTTGATGGAACATAAAAATGTGCATGTCAGTTATTCACCTGCGTTCTTGGTCTAAGTTAATATTGACATATTTTACAGAGTTGGATAACTTTGGCATTCAGTCAACTGTGAACTAATGATGAGACCAGAAATCCTTTCTATTAACCAAGTCTGTATCTTTAGACAAGAGTCATAATGATTGCAGGCCATTGACTGAAGATGTTCAACCCAACACATTCTGTAATGCAGCTCATGAGGTCAACACTGGATTAGAGTTGTGTAGGTTTCGATCTGAAATTTGACATACTGTCTTGTTTTAATTAAAAAACAAACAAACAAAAAAAATAAATACAACAAATGTTTTAAGATAAATGGTGTTATAAGGGCCCTCTTGTAGTTAATGTAGATTATGGTTGTGATGTCAGTCAAGAGACCACCCTATAGTCTTTGATCCTGCAGTACAAGTCAAAAATTTCCCATTTAATCCGATGGGGAAATGTGTTGAAACATTTGACGGGAAGTGTATGCTGCATTCTTCCCTCCAAGAAGTCAGTGTTTCCCCGAAGATATGTATTGAGAACATGCAGCAGTATCTTACTTTTAAAATCTGTTTTAAGAAATACCATCTCCAATCTCCCTTTTTTTTTGCAAACTTATCATTAAAATGTTCAAAGATTGTACTCAAAAGCCAGCTGTTTTATCACTATTTTACAACATGCCAGAGCTATGAGTTAGCATCACTGAAATGTTGAAGTATAATTTAAGCTGGTGAATAAAATTGGAGAAAAATGTGTTTCACCAACCTGAAAGATTGTGAGTAAAGAGACTTTAACCTTTGTTTTTTTTTTTCGTTTCTGCTCTGGCCGTCTGCATTGCTCTCCACCCAACAACCAACACATTGACTTGTCTCTGCTGCGTCCTCATCAATGCTCTGGATCGATCCATTTACTGGCTTAGCCCCTTTGAGATTTTGGTGGCTTTAAAAATACAGGGAATTTTAATGATAACAGGATGACATTGTTGACACACATGCACAAAAGCCTGCTTACATATTTTAATACCTAAAAGGCAATAAAGTGGCATATTGGTCCACTTACAGCTTAGATCTCCATTTCCCTACAGAGCTGCAGTGACAACACAGAGAGCAAAGCGATGAATCAGTGTTGCATTTGTCCTTTTCAGCTACTAGGCTTTGAATTGGTTTGTGTGGAGGTAAAGAGGGCATATCATTGTCTTTAAATTCCCACTCATCTGTTTCTCAGTTGCATGTGGTTCACTTCCTCCCAGGGTATTCAGATAAGAGTGAATGTCGGCTTCAACAGGGGGAATCGAAGGAATTTAACACTTCTTCCCTCACAGTGTGTCAGCTAAACCAATTAGATATGCCGTGTCATGGAATAAACTGTGTAACAGTCGATAAGGACCACTCATAATTGAGCTGGCATGATTAAATAACAAGCTGCATTTAACTAGGACAGGGCACATAGGATCCTAATGCATGAGTCCTTGTGTAATCCAAAAATGTAATTCACCTGTGCTAGACTGCAATTTAAGTGTATAACAGATATAAACTATAATTGATCTAAAGCTTGTGCATAAAAGATCTCCTTCTCAGCAGGGGGCCAAGTCCTCTATTAGAAGACTGGAAATCTGAGGGAGTGATATCAACTCTTATTCCAGACTTCTCATGTAATGACACTTATTGAGTAGAAGAACAAAGAATGCAAAAATAAAGATAGAAAAGAAATAATTGAAGAAAAAGTTTGAGTCCTATGCTCGGGCATAAATTACAGCACTCCTCAATACCACTGGATCCAATGCAATTTCATCAACGTCCTGCTCCCGTTGTTCCTTAAGTCCTTTGTACTTCTCAATACTCTACTGCTTCTTCCTGATGATACTGCCTGCTTAGTGTGGTGAGAATTCTGTGACTTTGAATTTTTATTCCTTGCAAGGAAGGTTGTCCCATCATGGAGAGAACCAAGCCATCTACACAAATTGTTCAACAGATCATAATTTATGCACATGGATTACAAGAATCACATCATTTGACCTAATTTAAAGGACAGAATGTGGGAGCAGCTCTGACAAAAGATTCATATCTTCCACAGTATCATCACAGTACAGATAGTCTTGGTGACTGTAAAAACACATTGTACAGATTCAAAAGCACAGAGCACAGAAAAATAATACATTCAGATTACACAGCATTACCACATCTATCAACAGTCTTCCCCTGCTTGTCGTCTACCTCCATATCCTGCCTGGTTGCTTAAACTTAAAGGCCTATAAGACCTTAGGTTAGGATTTTTGATCTTCTGAGCACTATCTTCTGGTTATGCCTTCCAGTGTGAACTGTCCCAGCTAGTAGCATCTTACACCTTGCTACCATGTGGTATCTATGGCATCTTAGCTCAGCCTGCACCACTCTCTGTTGTGGTAAATCTCTGCCTTTATCAATCTGGGGCTTATTGGTTCTATTCTCGTTCTGCTACAATCAGAGTCTCTGTGCTTTTCATCAGGCAGATGTTTTCTAGCCTGCCATTTTCTCTATCTACCAGTGATACATCCTATTGAGAGATTTTCTAATCCACCTTTTTTTCCTTTGGTCATCTTCTTGATGATGGATGTTTAATGTTTCGCTCAGAGAATCTTACTGTCACAAATCTTTATCACCTATCCCAACCGGTCGAGGCAGATGGCCGCCCTCCCTGAGCCGGGTTCTGCTAGAAAGTTTCTCCTTTCCACCGTCACCTCAAACATGCTCAGGATGGGGATTGGATCGAAGACTAGATTTGATACAGTCTGTTGGTTTCCTTAGCTAGGCTATTTGTTATGAATTGGCTTGTATGAATCAATGAATGACAATCATTACTTGAGATGACATTGTCGTGAATTGGGGCTATACAAATAAAGCTAAATTGAATTGAATTGAATTATCAATGAGACTCACAGAGTATGAGGCTGTTGGAATGGGTGGCTTTCACAGACACATATGGTCAGTCTAGGTAGAGCTCAGGTTGGTTTGTCTCATCTTGGGTGATTGCTCTTTCAACCGGAAATTGCTGCTTTTGTCTTGCTGTGTTTTGTTTCTAATGCCCTTTTGTTTTGTTTTCTGACCCGTGCCCCAGCCTAATTTAGCTGCTGTTATGCCCAAGAGGAGCGTCCGTATTGTGAAGAGGCAGGTTATCAGTAAATTGGTTGAAGGTCTTTGTGGTGGTGCTTCATGATTAGGATTGTGGTGCCCATTGGTGTAGTTTGATACTTTGTTTCCTTCCACATTTTTCTTCCAGTATTGTTCAGTCTCATCTTTTCATGGATGGACGATAGATGTAGGAAAGAAATAATTGATTCCTTGTGTCCTTTTATTCACAGCGTGATGACGGTTTTCTATTTTTCCCCACTTTACTTGTGCTTGTCTGGCTCGTGTCTGGACACCACTGGCTGTAAGGATGTTGCTTTCCTGAGAAAAACTAGTAGAGGATAGATGTACACATGCTGGAGACAACATGTCAAAGTGCACTTTGCTTCTGATAAACTGAAAACATTCCTTGGCGTTGCTCTATTTAAAGTGTGTATACATCTGTGTGTTCAAGTGAGGCTGAGTGGAGCACTTTGCTGTCATTAGGTGAGATCATGTAGACACAGGATGACAGGGTTAATTTTTAATGCCCAGCCTTTGGAAATATAAAATATGTATTCGGCCCTTGTTGGACATGACATAGACTCTTAAGATCTCTCTTCCTCACTCTCCTTCTCTCTCTTTCCCCCCTGAGTCAGTATCCCAGTCACTTTTCTCTTTTTCTTTCTCTTTTAGCTCTCTTTGCCTGCTTTCTCTTGCAATCTCAAAGCATGTTTGGCCTTGTTTCACTCCCTGTCTGGTCTGTTTCTCTTTGTTCTTGCTTGGCATCAGTCCACCTCTCTTCTCTCCACGATCGTCTGCCCTGAGAACCAGACAGAGGAGAGGTGTTGTTTGATCATCTTGATAGAAACAGCTCACAGCGTAGCCTTTTTCCCTGCCCCCCCCCCCCCCCCTTCTTGCTCATTGTTTCTATGTCGGTTTGCTCTCAGATTTAACAGCTTAGTAACACTGTTGTCACGGATCAACTGAAAACCCTGAAGAGATGGAGACAGATACACCCCAAAACAAATGCTGATGAGTGCAGCTTATACACAACTTGGACAGAAGGCTACCTTTTTTATGAATTGCAAACACACATGCCACACACACACCTATCTCTTAATTTGTGGGAACACCGAATTTACATTTATTGTGACAATCAAATACATCACCTTGGCCTTTGCATGTTTCAAAGCAAAGCACTGCAACCAAAGTTTGAAATAGTTTAAAATAGCTCCACACATGTATAGTAGATGACCAGAGTTTTGGACTCCTTGAACAAAGCAAACACACACACCATACACACAAGTCCCAAAAACAGGTCAACACGAAGACACAATAGTGGTTGCTTGAAAAGAACTGAAAAAAGAGAATAAGTGATGTCATCATGGCAATACTTTGTGTGGGTATCAATCATGGAGTTAAGTAATGCTTAACTAATGCATCATGTTAATGCACAAATTGATGCTAGATGAATCATGAATTTCTTTTTCTCATAAATAAATGATCACATCACAGCAACTTATGTTATCAGTTCACACTTAATACATCTTCATATAAATAATACTGAGTAATTTCTTCTTACTATTTATAAAATCACATGCAATGCAAAATAAGATGTTTCAGTTGCATAAAACTTTGTATCAACCCCCCGAAGATAAAAACAGCATCTATTATCCACCATTTCAAATTTTGAAATAAATCTTATATCTGATGGAAATGCCTGTATCTGACATCTTTGATTTTAAATGATACCTTCATGTTTCTATAAGAACAGGTACCTTCCTGTTTTTAAAAGGGTAAGCAGCTGCATTAGTCTAAAATGTAGTTATTATTAACTGCAGATCCAGAGACCAAAATCAGGAAACAGAGTCAACAAATTGTTCATCGAGTTTCCAAAAACACACCAGAAACAGAATTCAAACTAGCTGACAATGTTGATGGCTCCTTGTAGTAATTAATTAGAGGTGATGACACAATGTCTGGTCATGTTCATAGAGAGGTGGATATGTCCTGACCAGTCCATCCCAGAGCTGCTGGGCTGTACTGACAGATGACCAGTCTGCTCACACTCATTAAACAATTTACAAACTCTAATTAATCTAATATTTGCATGTTTTTGGACTGTGAAGAAAAACACACACAAGTACAAAAAAAATTCTCTAGGAAAAATGCTCCAGCTGTTCAATAGGTTAGAGTCCAGTACCTTCCTACTGTGATTGGCTGGCCACTCCACTATTGTGACACAAACTGCTGTCCTGTCTTCGGGCATGATGCACTGTTCACAGATCAAACTGAGGGATTATGACTGTAGTGCAAACACTTACAATTTAAATGTGATTTGTTGACCAAAGATCTTCAATATTGGTCCTCGAGGGCCACTATCCTGCAGGTTTTGGAAGTTTCAGTGCTACAGCACACCTGACTCAGAGCTAGATGTCAAGCTCTGCGCAAGTCTGCTCATTTTCCATTAATTTGAGTCAGTTGTGTTGCAGCAGGGAAACATCTAAAAGCTGCAGGGCACCGACCACCGAGGACCAGGATAGAGGATCCCTGTTGTAGACATTAACTTATCACACTGTAAAAAATAAAGTTGTTTATAAAGTAGTGTGAACTTAAAAAAGTGAGGTAACCAGCAGCAAAACTTTTTTAAGTAAACTCAACTAAAGAGTTCTCGTGCTGTGTGAACCAAAATTAAGAGAGTACCTCACAGTTATGATGAGAATATCTCTGAATGCTGTATCTAGTTTTTCCAACCTAATATTTAAATTTCAGTTTATGTTCTTAATTTAAGTTGACAAAACACTTTTTTGTTGTTGTTGTTGTTATTGAGTTTACTTTGCAGCTGGTTGTCTAACTTTTTTAAGTTTTCATCAACTAATTCTTTAGTTAATTTTTATACCTGCTTATTCCAGTACAGGGTCACAGGGGCTTGAGCCTGTCCCAGCAGCTACTAGGTGAGAGGCAGGCAACCTGATCTCACAGAAATACATGATATAAGCACAATGTTATTTCAACACCCTTCACTTATTTATGTGTTGGTGGCATGTAAATAATCAAAATTGCGTGCTGGGCTCATGAAAATGAGGGCAATTTAAGGTCAATGAGGAACTTTTTCATGACATCTACACGACTTTCCTGGTTCCACAAAAGGTTTCATTTAGTCTATATTTATTGTAATTTCACATTTTTTCTTTTTTTTTCACAGCCAAATCAGATGATTTTGGATCAAAGGACACGGAATCTGTTTCGATTACAAGATTGAAAGGATAATTTTATTCTCCTGTTATCAATTCACCTTGATAAAAAGAAAGCGGAATATATAAAAGCCAGATGCCGCATCGGAGATCATTATCTTCCACTTGTCTGGGTCGAATTGCGGAGCGACAGCTAAAACTTTCCTGATCCGGTGCCGTGTCTTCCTGCTCGCCTGTAATCCTAGTTACGTCACCCCTCCAGGTATTTCCAAGGGGCAAACTCCGTCTTAGAAACGTGAAGCCTATGTGGAAGTGCCAAAAATTGCGCTTCCCCCCTCCTCCGCCAGGTGCTGGCAGCAAAACAGAGCAGATTCCCTTTGACTCCCATGTTAAAAAGGCCAACTTCACAGCAGAAATAAACATGTTTACAGCC
>JAOXYM010000012.1:12913888-12925412 GCA_028567055.1 Leptatherina wallacei | reverse complement strand
GGTCCGAGCACAGAACCCTGAGGAACTCCATGACTAACTCTGGTCTGTGAGGAAGATTCATCATTTACATTAACAAAACTGCTATTATATCTCAGTTTAAGTGAAAACTTATGCAAGTTGGTAAAGTAGAAGGTGATTTGAGATATATAAAGCATATAGGTGAATATTTTGAGTTTTAAATAGCCTGGGACAATGTTCCCACTGAAGTTGACTCCAAGCTGTAGTTTCACGCTGTCCGTCATAAAGACAGTAGGCAAACCTCACAAAATGTTGAATCATTTCTTTAAAGCAGATAGATATATAGCATGTACACATTTAATCAAAGTCCCTCTGCCACTGCAATCATCTCTGCTTCTTTAAAGCTGAACTCGGAGACTACGACCCAGAGGAGCACCCGTCTGACTATATCAGAGACTTCAAACTGTTTCCCAAACAATCCCTCAAACTGGAGAGGAAGATTATGGAAATACACAAAAATGAGCTCAGGTAAAAAAAAAACTAAAAAAACATCTGATTGAGTTGTTTGTTGCTCAGGTTTGATTTGTCTTTTACTGTCTGGAAGGAGGTTTTTGATATCGGTTTGATGTTGGTGATAGGTGTAGGGATGATGGTTACTCCTGTTGTGTTTGTTTGTTTGTTTTTGTTCAGTTTTTTTCCCACACTGTGAGGGAACACACTGCACACAATTCTTTCTTTTTTTTGCAGGGCTGTCTGTCATTTTGACTGGAAACAAAATTGTCTGATACCCAGAGGTCTATGTTTTACTACCTTGTAGACAGTACTGTATTTTTATTGAAGATTAAGTTGAGAGTGAATAAACGTAAAATCCATAGAAGAAAAATGAGGGTGAATTATAATCTGAAGCATGTTTTGGACACCTTCCTTCTTTATAATTTTCTTTTGATTCTTTTAAAAGCTCCTCAAACATATTGATGAGACATGACATCTTTCCAACATTGTAGTTAATGTCTGAACTTTGTTTATAAAGGAAAACTGTATAAGGAATTTAACTATGTGCAAGAGAATTAAAAGAGAGAAGTTAATGCACTCACATTTTTTGCATAAACATAGTCATGAAAAAATGGGCTTATGTATTCTGTTTTGACAGATTAAACTCCTAAATTAAAAGATGTGATGTGCAATTCCATCACCTCCCTTGGGATGTTTGTGTGTCGCCATTGTGATTAATAACATTATGGGGCTTGTGACCGTCACACTTACAATGATTATAGGACATCAAAGCCAAATCCTTAATTTCCTGCAACACAGGGGCAAACCATACCCTCTGTCTGCCCCGATGGGTCTGACTGACAGGATTAACAGAGTCTGGATTAATACTGAGCTGTAGAGACTTCAGGTGATTTCAGTCAACACATTATATAATAGAATTAACAAGTCACTTACATAGAGAAATGTACTGTATCTGGAGTCTTGATGAGCAGCAGTGCACGTTGCTAAGTCTCTTGACTTTTGGCCAAACACTTGTCCTCTGCTGACACATGTTTTCTGAGAATTTTTAACATTTAATCAAACTCTATGAAAAAGTGTTTGATGAGTGGAAAATGTAGTAAAAATCCTAGAATGTTGTATAAAATGTTCTCTCTTCTCTTCTAGGGGCCAGTGTTCTCCATTAGCAGAGCTGAACATGCTCCAAAGGGCTTACAGCCTTGAAACGTATGGAGTGGACCCTCACCCATGCAAGGTAGACTAAACCCCTGTCTTAATCCTAATTTCATTTTCCCTATGTACATACTTTGTACTTTGTATTCAGTTCAAAATATTTCACTGTTCACTACAATATATCTTTAAACTGTTATCTGATGCAGTCATTTGAGGAATGCCTCTTTGATATATCACATGTCAAATGAATGACTTCAAGTTTTTTATGATTATAATAAACTACACGAAAATGGCACCTACACAAAATCATGTGTGTCTTAGATGAAAAAGGGAAGGCTGCTGCTGCATGCAATTAGGTCCAACTCACTTTGGTTTATATTTGGCCCTCTGGGAACATCCCTGTCAAATAAAGAAAGCCTGTCTGCAGAGAAACTACCTCTTTCAGAAATCAATGATCCTATTGATTGGTCAGAGCATATCTTTGAGTTTGCACGTCAGTATTGTTTATTCCTTTTGTATAGTCTTAATGTTGGACTGTGATGCTGTTAAAGTTGTCATTCATCTGATTTAAAAAAAAATTCTTGGTGTTATTTTTCTTCTTAAAAATTGATGGAGCAGACTGAATCTGGAGAAGAAAATATTTTCCAGCTTGCTCCTACCCTGTCTGATAATCCTCAGCCCAGTCAGTCACAGTGGGAAATGAGGACACTTTTTCATAAGCAGACATATCAAAACTGATATATATTCAAATTTTGTCAATTCCCCTCATTTTCTCCACTCATGTCAAGCTGCCTGGTTTTAATTTGGTTCGCTTGATATAGCTCTAACTGATTGGAATAAGGGATCATGCATATACAGTTCTGTGAAGAAAGGAGAACGAATTGGTAAAGTAAACACAAAAATGAGGAGAACAGAAAAGGGAAAGCGGCTGATATACACTGAATCATACCAAGAGGTATTCATGATTAAAATATAGGAGGGAAAAATGAGCAAGCTGTAGTTTAATTACACGAAATTGGGTCCACTTATTCTGTATTTCTCTGTTGGTTCTTGTGAATTGAGGGGTCAACTATTGGAACAAACATGTGATTTTGTGTAGGCGTCATTACCATGGAGATGATTGATGCCCCATTTGCTTCCCTGCTGTTATACCACCTGTATCTCATAATGCATGTGTCCATGTGTATTTCAGGACTTTACAGGCTCTACTGCCTTTCTGGGGTTCACGGCCACGGGTTTTGTGGTGTTCCAGGGAAATAAGAGAATTCACCTCCTCAAATGGTACAACTTTAACTCATATCTCCTTTAAACATGGAAATTAAACGTGTGGCTTCCATCAATTTTAATGATAACACTCTATAGCAATTACAAGTAAAAACTGATTGTGTTCATATAATTCAATCCATCCATAACTATAAATGATTCAAGGCAATTTGTGATTTTTACTGGCTGGATGTTGGAGACACATTTGGTAAAAGAATATAGTAAAAAGTAAGAAAAAAAGGTTTGCTGGCATCTGCTATTTGAAATTAGCTATAACTATGGCTTTCCAAAAAATGGAGGTCTAATTGGATGAGAATAACAGTAAGACATATTTGGCTTTCTGAAGAAAGTCTTAGTAAATATTCTTAAAACTGTTCACAGCAGTATAGGATATGTCATAAGTTTAAGAACTACGACAGCTTTGCAACTGAAATAAAATAGTGGCCCACTCTGGATTGTATCTCGGCCAGATGGGTTATTTTTAGTTGTTTTGATCCTGGAATAGAAGTTTTTCTTCTGCATCATAATAATCTTCAACATGCCTCTAAAATATTTTTTCTGTAGGGCTGATGTTAGCAAGCTGAAGTTCGAAGGGAAAACATTTTACGTCATCGGGATCCAGAAAGAGGTGAGTGTTGTGCCTCTAAAAGGTTGAAAATGATGAGTAAAATGTCACATGTAGTTTTCTCCGTCATGATGATGAATTGTGAATTCTTGCACTACAATCATCATCATGCTGACTCAATAATCCCTGTATGAAATGTGTGTACTTTTGCAAAAACAGACTGAGTTTGATGTATTTGCACAGCTACAGTCGTGTTCATTTGAAATCAGTTTTTGCATTTGTGAATTCCAATTGAACTTTACATCCTTCATTCTCTCTCCTCCTCCTTTCCTCCCTTCCTCCTCTCCATTCCCCCTTTCTTCATCTGTGTAATGGCTATGTCAGTTAAATTGTACTGTTTGTAATCCTGTCCACCATCATGCACACTATATATGTGTGTCACTGTTTCAGATCTCCTTAACAGGCAGGATTCACTGTAACAGGATGGTGGGTGTGTTACGACTAATCTCTCTCACATTACGTGTTGACTGTGGCCCAAATAAGAGACTCAGTTACTACGTTTAAAATTAAATGGATAGAAATTGATAGAATAGATCTCAAAATCTAACTTCACTACAAAGATGTCTTGCATTTGGGGCACATGCTTCATCTGTGTGCTTGATGTTTCTCATCCAGCAGAGCTGTGGTAGATACTGAGCAGCAGTTCTGGAGCCTCACTTATCTGTTTACTTGTATGAGTTGTGGCAACTCTAGCCAAAGCCAGTTTGCTCTTTCATCTACCAATCAGCCGACTGGTTTCAATAAGTCTCATAACTACTTTCTTCATTACAGCTCTCTCATCCTTGCTTAGCTTGTCTGTCTGCCTGTCTGTCTGTCTGTCTCTCTGTCTCTCTGTCTGTTTGGCAACTCATGAAGGGCTTAAGATGCAGTTTTATCTTTGTGTTTCTGTCTCCTCTTTTTGTGTATAAACATAGTCATCACTGGTGAGTAAATATAAGTAATAATAGTAGTGCAAAGCATTGTTAAATCCTCAATACAGCACCCTTCCCTACAGTCCTGTCCTCACCTCAGTTGGAGGATTTTTTTTTGTGTTTATGTCATTATCTTGTTAATCATTGTTTGTGTCATCTTGTCATTCATTGTCAGTGTTATTCAATTTATTAATTTTAAGTTATTTTTGTTAATGCCATGTATTCCTCATTGCCACATATTCAAAATGACCTTCAGAGCTACCTCATCACTGAACATACAACTCATAATTCACAAATGTCGATGTTTGCATCTCACGCTAAACATTTTTCATAAAATGTATATCTTTGCTTTGATTGTGTCCTTACATGTTTAGGTGTGTGTCTACTTTTTCATAGTATTATATAAGTATTTGAACCATGCATTCAATTTGCCACCAAGTAACTGAAAGCATCATGACTTCACTATCTGCCCTCACCTGTGTTTACCTTTCCCACCTTGAGCTGATGACAACTTTTCATGGCTTTATAGATGTAACACTAACTTGAAATGTTTTTGACAACACTTGATCCAATGTAACATTATTTGCTTTTGAAGATCTTAAGCTATCTTTTGGAACCCCAGCCCAGAAGTAAATTACAATTACTGATTTATTCTCCAGTATTACAACTTGCAATAACAATTAACACATTTGCCATGTAATGAGGAGATATAGTTTATTTTTGCAATTGCTGCTGATATTCCTAAATGCTCTGTACTATAATGCATGGGAATGTCTTTTCTCAGAGGTTAGGAGGCCTTACATTTGCAGCATAAATGATCAAGTTATACTTTCAAAAAACCTCTGCATGTCAGCCAAAGTGGGACCAAAGACTATTTGTCAATATTATTTCAACTCGCAGTCCTGGCACTTTCACATAAATGTTACCACACACACATGGCCACTGCAGCACATGTGTGTAAATCACAAATGCAAATGAATTCAATCTGATGCATGACAAAGAGGGAGCTGTGCAATAATGGGTCAAGAGAACAAAGTTACCGAAGTGCCCAGTTTGAATTGCACATCAAAGTTGTCTGCACCACTCCAGAAATATGTGGCTGCGACGTATGTCTGATACTGTGTTACAGTAACTCACTTCCTTGTTATTGATTCCACTGTTTCCTCTCTGCCTCTTGCTCACCCACTCACTTCGCTTTTGAGCGATATTGATCTGGTATCTCATGTTACCAGACACGCAGAGATGAAAACTACCACTTTTACAGGAATAAATCCCTCCTGCTAGTCCATAAAGACCCATCTTTTGCAAGATACAAGCTCTTTTATTACCGAACACTCAGGCCAAATCACTATATCTGGTTTATATCTTGCTAAGCTTACAGCTTTAGGTCTGTGGGTCAACATTTTGCACAGCTCCCTCACATTGTGCTCAGCACTTTTAGTCACATATCCTTTGTTAATCCATCTCACTGTTTTCTTCTCTCTCTGCTTGTCCTTTTCTGTGCAGAAGAAACTGGTGTTGACATTTCACACCTCAACCCCTGCAGCATGTAAGCACCTATGGAAGTGCGGTGTGGAAAACCAGGCCTTTTACAAGTATGTCTGCAAACACACACACACACAATATTACACTTCCCTCGGAAATAATGACGAATATAAACCATAAGTATGGGATTTAGCTCTGCAAGTTTCTCTTGCAATAGTTTTTGTTTTATATTTAAATGGGAATTGAATTAGTTTCTATCTTACTTTATTTTTGTTGAGCACTCATGAATGGTTGCAAATTATTTTTCTTCAACTTTCACATTTATTCTTAGCCCATAATCTCTCTCTCTCCTCATTTTACTGCTCCCTCTGTGGTCCTTCAACAATATGCAGCTGTCCTTCACTGGGGAGCAGCTGATTGCTCTGGGGCTGTTGCTTAGTTCTGCTAAGACTATTGACCCTGCTGGCACATCAGGAATGGAAACTAGCTTTGGGTAAAAGCCTAAGTGTGACAACAGGGACTAAACTCTCCTTTAGTCTGTGGTCAAGCAGATTATGAGGTTGTGTACAAATAAGGGCTTATCTCTGTGAGGCTTCAGTGAAAATATTTGCAAATCAGCTCAATGAACTCTATAGTGACTATATAGGTACAGTATTGTAAACGACACCGATATTGTTGCACAGAACAGGAATCCGAAAGCGTTATGAGACTGGAAAATTCCCCTGAAATCTGACCTCTGACCTTATGAATGTAGAGTGAAATCAGGCCACATTACAATATGTCCCTTTATTAATATGATGTCAAGTGCCGTTGAAGTTGAAGAAAGCCAATAACTGATAACTAGAGAAAATAATGGTCTGCTGCAGCAAACAGTAGAGGATTCTGTGTGAAGCATAAGATGTGTTCAGAGTCAGGTTAGAGCCAATCAGATTTTCCAAATGTTTAACATAAGAAAAGGCTTTGTTGGGACAGATTTTTTCATGGTTCCCTTCCTCCTCCACACTATCATTCAACACCTCTCCTTGTCCGCTATAGCCAGTTAATAATTTTAATGTAAATTGATTCAAATGTACTGCAATGATACTTTTTTTCCTTTTAAAACATGTAAAAAAAAGAAGTACTGTATGAACTGGTTATGTTGTTATGGAAGCTTTCTGCTAATAACCTTCTGCTTGCATAACCCTTGATATCAACTTCTTAATGCCGGCAGCTTTTATGTCCCTGAGAGGCAGAAAGAGCTGAAGTGGATTTCATCTCAGATGTCAGACAAGCATTGGAGCCTCTAAATCAAATCACAGTAAATTGAGTTTGTAAATGACGGCCAAGCAGAGTTTTGGCAACACTTACACATGAAGAAGAGCAGAGGTTTCTGTCTATACTCTGGCACCATCTCTGCTGCTCTGGAGACTGGTTCTGAATGATTAATCAACCTCAACCAGGCATGATAGTTTGACCTACAGCTTAATCTTAGAAAATGGTGCTTCTTAAAGCACCTTCCTTCACTGACTATTCACCCTGCTGGCACAGCAGGAATGGAAACAAGCTTGGGGTTAAGAAGAAAGGATAATGACATACTTAACTATATTTTGTCTGTGGCCATTGAACTGAAGAGTTAGGGAAGTAATAAAATGGATAAGGGTTTTATCACAACCAGGATGGAACAAGAATCCAGAAATTTCATGAAATGTTAAAAAGAATATTTTGTTTTATTGTTCATGTGGGCCCATGTGTGCGGACTGACATCTAGTTAGTGTGTTCCTGCAGTAAACAGGAGTCAGTGTGCTTACTGTTTGGAAAATCAGAAAAATCTTTCACGGCAAGCTTCCAACAAACTGAGGACCAAGCTGCAACACATGTTCTTTAGTTAAGAAAAAGTAGTGACAAAGTCGGTAACTATTTAATACAAAAGTGACACTGTGAAAATCTGCAGCGACACTCCACAATAGGGGCCACAAAATGTGTTTAGTTTGTCAGTAACTAAGGAGAAACTAATGAAGAACGAGTTTAAGCCTAATTGTTCATTAATGATTACCTAAGCTATCTATTCATGTTAAATCTGATAAATTAGCTAATGATTAGTTGATGATTACTTAATGGTTAGTTAGTCATAAAATGACTGGAAACATAACCAGGGACTAATGTTGATTAAAGTAAAAGTAGTCACCATGAGTTTTCATTTGTACTTCAGGGGCCACAAAAGGTTTAACTAATAGGAAGTTAATGACAAAGTAATGCTTAACTACTCATTAAATACACAGTATGAGTTCTCACTATACCCCAGGGGCAACAAAAACCTTATCTAATGAAAAGTTAATAATGAAATACTGTCAAGAGGTTTAGTCAGTGATGTTTAACCATATAGTTAAAGGGAGTTGGTAGATTTGATGTTAGGTGTTGTCCAGCTGGTGAATCTGAACCACTCAAGAAGAAAGATGTAAACACTAGTGACTGCCAAATATTTACTCGTCTTTAAGAGATCATTCATTAATAATTACCTATGTAATAGTATTTGATGAGGAGTGTATCATCCTCAATGATTAATTAGCCGTTAGTCCCTGAGAAGTTCTCCAGTTGTTTTGTGATTAACTGACCATTATGTAATCATTAACTGGCCATTAGCCAATTTATCAAATTTCATGGGAATACAACGCTATAGGTAATCATTAATGAACTATTAAGCCCTGACTCATTCCTCATTGGTTTCTCAGTTACTGAAAAATTAAGGAAATTTTGTTGCCCCTACTGTACAGTTTTACCAAATCCACAATAACACTTGCCAGAACACTTGCAGCATTTAGTAGTTGGAGTGGATTTAAATGGGATAGATTCACCATTTTGCCATTCCCTTTTCTAAGAAGTTCTTTGCTTGCCTCATCCATCTGCAATTTTCTGTGATTCTCCAGCTGCCTTCAGTGGCAGTGCCTTTAATACTTATAAACACAAACTATTTATAAGTATTTCACACAATTCCCTGATTTAAAGAGGGGAATATCCCTTTATCACCCACTTAGAGGCCATTCAGAGAAAACCAAAAACCTATGAAACTGTCATTCAGTGCATACTTCATGTGATATCTAACAATTGAATTTGTTGCATATGTCTCTTTTTATTTCTTTTTCCTTGTGATCAACAGGTGTGCAAAGTCAAGTCAGATCAAGACAGTTTCAAGCAGCAACATCTTCTTCAAAGGCAGCAGGTTCAGATACAGGTGAGGGGGAAGCCAGTATTCATACACATATGAACAAGGCAAGAAAAAAGTATGTGAACAACAATAAAAACCTCTGCCTCTGTGTTTCTCCTGCATTTACCTTATTTTAACCCCTCCTAGTATCTGATTGGCTATGGCTGTCACATAGGGGAGAGAGCAAAGAAGTGCTCTCTCTGTTGTTGTGGAGTGGTTGACATGTGGAGAAGAGTAAAGTACTGCTCAATGAAAAATCTGTCTCCACCCTGTTGTTCATTCCTCTGAGGAGTGAACTACCCACCACATATTAAACCCTCACGTTACACCAGTAATATGTCTGTCATAAAACCTTGTGGCAGTATGAATCTGCTTTCACACCAAGGACATGAAGCTGGTGGTTCTTATGTAAAATAGATGATGTCATTCATTGCAGTTTTTATCACTCAATTTTATGAGACATGACAAAGTACTATTACCTCTGCCAAGGCACGGAGGTTATGTTTTTGCTGGTGTACGTTTGTCTGTCTGTCTCTCCATTTGTCTGTTTGCAACATAACTTAAAAAGTAAAGGACAGATTTTGATTCAATTTTGAAGAAATCTTCAAAATGGGATAAGGAAAAACTGATTCGATTTTGCGGGTGATCCGGGTCACCGTCTGGATGCATGAATTTCTTTTAACACTATAACGGGCGACATTCCAATTCCCCCTAGACCTGCCAGAGGGGGTCATTATGACACCCCGCCGATGCAGCATTGAGAAAATAAAGTGATGAAGGTGGCGTTTACAGAGTGCTTCTAGTTTGAAGTAGTAACAGTTCTTTGTCAAAAATGCCACTAATATGTAATTGTCCTTGTTAGTGGAAGAGTGGCCAAGGAGGTGATAGAGGCAAGCTCCAAGATTCAGAGAGAGCCGCCAGAAGTGCGCAGGTAAGAAAAAGAGATCTGTAGTTATTTACAGTCAAGCACTGTTAAAACTTGGTATTACGTATCTCAATTTGTGATTATGGAGCTGAAAATGCACAACAAGCTGTCATGATACTAGTGTGTAAAAGAAAAAGAAAAAAAAGATAATAATGGTTCAACAGACTGTTGTTATTTTTTCAGAGCCCAATTTGGCCAGAGCCGAAGTTTTAACTCTTTGAGTCATAAAAATCTCATCATGAACATGGAGCCTCTGGTACCTGCCCTGCCCTCCACCAATGAATACGAAGAGACAGCGGTTGACAGCGGTAGGAGGATGCTGCTTACTCTGCTTACGTATACAACATACAACAGATGTGCACTCAAACCCTCCTGTCACAGACCTCTAAAAAGTCACATGAGATCTACTTGGTGTAGGAAAAGGCTCATGTGCAACACTCAGATGGATAGAGTTCATTGAGCAGCTGATGCTCATCCCTCCATCAGCCTTGTCTCCCTGGAGACACCAATTGCAGCACGCTAAAAATACCCCTCCCATGATCCTTCCTGAGGATCCCACCATGCCTCTGGGTGAATGTGTGTCTGACTTTGTGTGTTTTTACTGAGTCAGATGTAATTTTTTCACATCATAGAAAATGCAGCCAAAGATTTTACATGTGCCACTGAATCATAAATGAAATCTCAATCAGAGGTTATCTGTTCACTTCCAACAGGGTCTGTCTGCTGTGAGTGTGCACTTATACTTTTGTTCATTTTCCTGGAAATAGATGTTTGTGTAAAACTGCTGACTACATCATCCGGTGGCAGTAAAATAAACACAATTTCAAAGTCATACTTAGAACACAGAAGCTGGCAAATTTTTAAACCCTGGGAACAACAGAGTCATATTTATCTTTTTTATCATATAGAGAACTGATCAACGATTGTCTTCTGAATAAAAGTTGGGGGGTGTTAATCTTTTTTAATGTATCATTTCATTCATTTTTTCATGTGTTAATTTCTTATTAGTGTCAACCAGTAATCTTCTGTGAGGGCCAAATAACACATTTTTAGATGTTCAGCCAACCTGCTATGCAAAAGACTAAGTCTGATCAGAACTTACCAAAGGAATATGCATTGCCTATCATATCACTTTATAGGCTTTGAATTTTCAAAATAAATCATTTGCAGCAGAATCGTATATCTTCCCTTATGTCTGAATAGAAGAGTAGTGTATATTTTCTGCTCATGAAGTCAAGGAGCAAAGCAAGGAAAAAACAGTAAAACGCACCCCCTCCCATCCCAGGCACAATCTTCTCACTGTAGCTTTATGTAGTCCAGAAAAGGTACTCACATCACTGTTGGTTTTACTGTGTCCCACATGACAATTTTGCATGTTGCCATTTTTCCATGTCACCCCCCCCCTGTTATTATTCTTGACACTCTCCATTGTGACCTATTACCATGGATGAACTCCCTCAGAATGCACATTAACACATTTGTTACACAGCAGGACTAATAATAAAGCAGCTTTT
>JAOXYM010000012.1:12891877-12913111 GCA_028567055.1 Leptatherina wallacei | reverse complement strand
TCTATCTATCTATCTATCTATCTATCTATCTATCTATCTATCTATCTATCTATCTATCTATCTATCCATCCATCCTCACCACATGACTTGGTCATCTCTCTTGTACTAACACGGGACATTTCCTATTCCACCTCTTAACTGCTGTCCATCACCCTCCTTCCTTATTTTGAACCCTTCCCTTCTTCCTCACATTTATTGACTTGCATCTAAGAAAAAAACCTACTTTTGGCGCTCACAGTATAATCATACTGTTTTCCCTTCCCTGTGTTTCACACCTTTAGTGAAAAAATGTATGGCCACCTCTTTAGTTTATCTGCTTTTCTTTATTTATTTTGCCCCCTCTGTCTTTCTCTCTTCCCGCTATCATCCCATTTTCAGGAAAATCAATTCTTTCTTGGCTCAGGGTCAAGGATCCATCTCAGCTGTCTTAGTCAGTTGGTTTGGGAGTGGCAGGAGGTAGTCATTAAATCAAGCACCACTGACAGAATGCAGACTGAGTAATAACATGAGATTCAATTTGAAAATGCTTTATTTCCTTTCCTGTATGCAACTTAATAAAATATAATTTAAAGTAAAACAGAAAATAGCTGGTATTACAGTGTATTGGGAATCTTGTGATGGATTACACGATGGATCTTGAAATTGAGATAATGTCACTCATATTCATCCAGTTTTCTTTATTGTGTTGAACTCATTTACACCAAAAGTGACTAGTTGCATGAAAACTGGGCTTTTCAGTTTATACTGTAGCTTTTTAAGCTTATGGAAAGCCTACACAAATTCACTCCAAGTACTCACACATACCCATAAACTGTCAAATGCTGACTGTTTTAAGAAGCTGCTGTAAGGACTTTGGGATAAAGTGTCCTCGAGATGGTTTAGGATCACCTTCTATATTCAGAGCACTAATCTCAGCCATTAGAGGGGAAACAAGAAGCTGACCCAAGGTCAGTACTGACCTTGTTCTGTTTGTACAGCATGTTCCCTTCTTATCTATCAAAATCCATACACAAACACATGCACACTTGCTACAGTATGTGTCAAGAAATGCATGCTTTGTTTAGATTAGGCTTCATATTTGGGCTGCTCTCTTACATCATTCCATGGGACCATGAGAGTGATGCAAAAAGTTTTCATGTCTTGTCTGTAGGGGGTGTATTTGAGTGAATGACATTTGTTTTTGTTTTGGCCTGTAACTCTTATACTGAGTGAAATAGAAATAAGTGTATAAGTGGAGAAAAGAGACAGTTAAAGACAGACTCCCAGAAAGGGAAAAAAAAGTGACTTCCATCCCATTTAGGGTCAGGTCTGCTCCTCTGTAATCAGAGTTAGATTAGCTGCCCCTCAGCAGCTAGGACCACCTGGTTATATATAGAAACAGCAGCTTTGGGCCTGATCCTCTTCTAATGCCCCTTCCACTCTATGTTAATATCATTGACATTCAGAGGAGGGCCCACTGTGTCTGTGCATGAGAGGGGGTATGCGTCTGGTGTACATCTTGCGGCGTCTCTGTCTGTGTATGTATAGATCGTGTGTGTTTGAGCCCCAGCTAGCGGCTCAGTCAGTCAGGGTCTGGGACAGACAGCTGGCTTGAGGTTTGTCATCAGACTAAATGATGGAGCTTCTGGAGCACAGAAACAGCAGTGATGTTGGAGGCTGCCTCATGCAGAGTACTTTCGAAGTGGGAATAAGTGACCATCCGAACGCAGGTGACGGCCAGAGCTTTGGAGGCCAGAACAAAACAGGAGGGCGCTGCCTGGATGTGACACCCGAAAGAAGCCAAGGGGAAGGGATGGAGGAGGGACAGGCCGGGCCTCTCGAAGTATTCTACCTGGGAGAAGCTGCAGATGAGCGAGCATCATCAATAGTGGTCACTGAGGCCTTGAGATGCCAGGTTAAGATTACAACCAGACGGAGCCTTCATCTTCGTATCGCCAATCACACAGCTCGGGATGTTTATGTAAGACTTGTTGGTCATGGGGGACGCATCGCTGGAACCAGCACTAGACATCAAAGAAACACACTGGAACAGAGTAAGATGAATGGATGTAGAAATAGTCTGATTTACAACAGAAGCATGGTCACTGCAGTGTAACTTCTATATATAACATCTACAAGTACCGTCCATATTCACATGTTCTTTTATAGTTCACTAAACTGAAGTGAGATTTCTGTTAGCTGTCAGTCTTCTGTAGTGTATATATCATTATGGCTCATAACATATTGGCCGGTTGCCAGGTTTGTTGTGGTAACATCTGATGCAAACTGAGTGTAATCTTCAAAACATCCCGAGACTTTCCAGACATTATACACTGCAGTACTGACTGAAAACTATAAAACCTGCAGCACGGCACAAAGCTTTATGTCTGTGTGGTAAACAGTGCTGTATGTGGTGTGAAAGCAGGAATGGAACTTTAATTATTCAGTGGTAAATTTGTGAACAGGGTTTGAATGAAGCACCACAGAAAAGAGTTGCTACATGATTTTAACGTCTATATTAATGTTCTAAATGTTTTATATGATCAAAAAAACTAAACAGCTGTGACTTTTCAATGCAAACACAATACTGGATAAAATCTTATTCAAGTGACCGGCACCATATTGAATCCATATTCAAACCAATTACAATGGGAGTGCCTCAGGGGTCTGTTTTGTGACCCCTGCTTTTCAGTATTTATCTAAATGACCTCCCATCTGTGTGCACTGATGCTGACAATTTTATTAAATGGCTACAAATTTCCAATACCCTAAATATTGACAAAACTGTATCCATGTTCTTCTCCAATAAATACTAACCTACACATTTTTCTCAGATTTTTATAAATGGGCAAAACATTAATGATGCCACTAAGTTCAAACATTTAAGATCCACGCTGGACTCAAACCTTTGTTTTAGAAGTCATATAAAAAACTTGTTAATGTATTGAAATTTAATCTTACAAATTTTAGATATATATTCTTTGGCTTATGCTTCCATCATGTACCTTAACACTGATTGTTTCACACTTTTTGTATTGTATAACAAACTGGTCTCAGGCATGTAAAATATTTCTAAAACCCCTGGATCATTATACAAGAGAACACTCAAAATCCATGACACAACCCTTGACTGTACTACTGCTGTAACATCTGAAAAAAAAAAGAATATATTATGAGTTTTGAAAATATGATAAAATATTCAAAAATGATCTTGTCACCTATTTAAGATTCTTCATAACTACTTTGTATCTCCTACATCAGAGAAAACATCTAGGATGACACGGTCGATGTAAAACCTCATTCGGCCAATCTTCCTTCTCTTGCAGAGCCACAAGTCTGTGGAACAGTCCTTCGACTGCATTCATTCATGTAAAACCTTAAAGATGAACCTGTACACACTTACTTAATTGTTTTTTTGTGTATAAATATGTGTGTGAGTCTGTATGGGAGGGAGTTTGAAAATTTTACATGTATTTTTTTTAAATAGTTTTTTAGTTTTGATAATTACCTGTCCAGGGACAGGAAGTTGAAATTGGCAGCTTTGGTAAAGTCTGGCACCAAACATGTTTCCCTTTGAGGTTAATGTATTGCTCTGCATGTCCTTAATAAATAAATTCAAATTGAACAGACAAAGAAACATGAATCAAGCTTTGTTTTAATGTTAAATAGGGCATTCTAAAATGATTAAGTTATCAATGTTGATTGATGATTTACACTGATATATCTTCAATATTTTGGCTCACTGATGGTTATCCAGTTTTCTAGAGCATATGTTCTGTTTGAAATATACTTTTAAGACCTTCATAGATCTCACGTTGGCTTATTTCCTGAAGAAGTGTTGATCATTTGATTAAGTTCTTCCAGTTCAGTGTTGAAGGGCAGCAAAAAGAGGTCCCTCCTGAGCTGGAAGACATACAGTTATGGTGTATTGTTGCTGAATGTTTAGATTCAAAAATGTTTACATAAAGCTGGTTCTCTTAACATTGGAAAGAAGATGTAATTCAACTTTTCAAAGTTAGATAATAAAATTTTGTTTTAAGTGAGAGAAGGTTTAAATTTTAAAGCAGTTATTCTTCACATAGAGATGATTTGTCCAGACTGTTATAAAGAGAGCAGAGTGGACATTTCCCTTAACTAGCAGTTCCATGTTTGCACATGTGCACAGATAAATATACTCTGGTAGTGTTTGGGTGCTGAAACTGAAGTTGCATGACAAAGTTGAATGGCTCTGTCTAGAGTTGCATAACAGATGAAAACACTTGTCTGTGTTTGCATGAGGGGGTTTCTGTGGATGGTGGACACAGGAATGTAGCACCTTGTAGTGTTAATCACCTCATCCAAGGAGAATCTTGTATCTAGGCATGTGTAATAGAAAACAGATGAGATTATAAACAGGATGGAAAACCGGAGCAGCAATGTGACTGTCTTATGTCTTCAGGACTCAGAGCTTCTGATCTGGCCCAAGATCATTTTCAGGTTCATTCAGAAATAGTGTATGCTTGATATTGCTTCATTGCGTCCTATGTCTTTTTACAAAATATTTTTTTAATATTTTATATATATATATAGTCAATAAATTTCAGTTTTCTCAGAAGAAACACTTTGATGTAAATAGAGAGAGCACAAAAGACATAAATTATCAGATATCATAATTTCCACACATTTTTGCTTGTGTTAAATATGTCAAGAAGAAAATAAACCATTAAGGATTTCGATCGGCCTCATTAGTTAAAATTGAACCGATAGATTTAAAGTTATGAACACCAGTTGTATATACTTTGTATTTTAAATCAACTATACAGCATTATAATCACAATCTCAGCTTATTTAAAAGTCTGTTTTATTTTTGTTTGATATGCTGTTGTGGTATTTTTTATTTCCATCTTTCCATCTTGGTTATTTCTTCTTTTTTCTGGTCCTGATTCTATGTTTTCAGAATATAAAATACCCCCCACCACCACCATCTGAGTTCACACACTTGTTGGCTTTTTCTGACTCTGTTTCCATGGTAGCTATCACTACTCACTCTTCAAGCTCTTCACTCCCTCACTCTGTTATCTTTTTTATATTGTTTATTTCCTCCCAATTCATAAGGAACTATGTTGGAACTGTAACTGTTAAGTCAGTGTAGCCATCATGTGGTGCTGATTCAAGTTTTCTTTTGATAAATAAATCTATAGGGTTGTGAGTATCCAGTTCATTCATAATCAACTGCAGGGAGAAAGATGGCCTTATTTTTAACCCTCACATATCTCAGTACTTATCATTACGTCCATCAAAGTTAAGTGACTCCAAACACAGCTGTGCTGTTGTCAGTCTGTGTCTCACCAGGAGTGATTTACCCCACAGCATGATATTTACTCTAGCTGTAAAATCTGCATGCAAACCCACAAATGGTAACATCAAGTGCATTATAGCTTCAACTCATTCAGTTATTGTCTCATCCTGGACAATAATAGCTCCAATGCATGTCACAGCTGAACATTATTGCACTTGAGTCCCACAGATAAGACCTCTTAAATATGCAACCACACAGGTGTCAACAAATTACATAAATCTTCTTTCATTTCCAGGTTCGATGCAAGGTTATATCATTATTCATTGTTAGGTGGTTACCTCTTCCAATTTGTATGGCACATGTTGTGTCCATAAGTAAATTGGGAATGCCATCATGTAGTTATTGCGCTGAATTACAGCACAAAAATAGTTTGAGTTGCAGTTGCATACAAAATCTGTGTATGTAATTTATTTACATTGTGAACATAGTTACTGCTGGCTGGCACTTTTGCACCAAACAGATATTAAGAAACTATTCAGCTTGTAAAGGTGTATCATAGTGGCAGCAGCTCAGAAGGTACAGACTTCTAATCAATCAATTAGTATCCTTATTGGGGTTTTGCATTCTATAGAATAACAATATTGTGGTCCATCACATTGTGTATTTATTCAGCAAACAGTGTAATAGTAAATAGGGTGGACTGTTGAATGTTTCTCCCTCCTTAGTCTGATTCTTGTGGCTCTTTCTCTGTTATATGCATCATAAGAATGTATATATACTCATATTGACAGACTTTATCCTTAAATCTTATCCTTTCTGTGACTGTCTGTTTCCAGGTGTAGTTCCTGTAAAGGACCCTGTCCACTTGTCTCCTCTTAAACCTTCAGCTGCACCTGCAGACAATGAGCAACAAAGTACTGAAGGGGGAAACGGTGTTTCAGGCAATGACCTGCAGCCTCCCCGTGTTACCATGGAAACCTCAAATCTCCGACCTCTAACACCCAAAGCTGAAGATGGATTGGAGGAAGATGATGACGTTGCTGGTGCACTCACCATTTCTGAGCTCGCTTACAGGTCCGTAAAAGATAGCCAAAGCTGCATTAAGTATTTTCTTTTTATTACAAGGCTTTATAGCCTCTTTCAGCTAAATGTTTAATTATTTGGCTCTCAATTTTATTGTGTTTGCTATAATTAAACATTCTTATAAAAAAAAAATTCAGCCCAGAGATTAAGTTCTATCAAGTTTCAAGTTAAACTCACCTTGTCAACAAAGTACAGAATCAAGGCCAAAATCTTCAGTTAGCTTGTGAAAAAGAATATTCATCAGCTTTGCAGGCTAAGAAAAAAGAAAAACTAAAAGGAGACTTGATAATAAACACATGTTGCTCTTCATTCACTGAATCTGTAAATAATCCACTGCTGTCCTAAGAAGAAAATAGGGTTGATAATGTATAGCTTTAAAGTGGAAAAATTGTCCCTGATGTGGCTTCATCCATAAATCTTGTTTCACAGTGCACCTTGCACTTACTCCTCTTTTCAGGCATGCTCTGGATTTCCTGTAAATTTTTTATGCAAACTAAAGCAAGAGCCAGAGCTCTTATACTTAACAGTGCCATACATTGTTTCTAATAGGGCAAATTGTAGATTTTCCACATGAAGAGGGTATATGTAACTTCGTATCCCAATGCATATACCCTGAACTTGTTTGAAAATTCTCTTTACTTTCTCCAGCCCTTGTGCCAGCATGGTTCCTACCCCAGTAGACGACAGTCAGGGAGGTGTCGACCTGCTCTTCTTTTCTCCAGTCCAGAGTCCCGCCAGGCTGCTGAGGGAGCTCCACGCAGACCCTGATATCCAGGCTCAGCTGGAGGCTGAGAGGGAGCGGGACCGAGCCTTCGAACGCACCCGTCTGGCTACAAGAAGTCGAATGAGTGGGGTCCTGACCAGCAGCCTGCGCCTGCTGTCGTCCAATGAGAGAGTCAATGCATGTCTGATAAGCGTGGCCCGGTTCATTGCTGTAGTAATGGGTATCCTACTTGTCACTGTGCCCACACTGCTGCTGCTGCTGGAGTCAGACATTGATGTGTCATTCCTTCATGAGATCCGGCAAACGCCAGAGTTTGAGCAGTTCCACTACGAGTACTACTGTCCACTTCGGCGCTGGATCCTGTGCAAGATCAGCATGGCCATGGATAATCTCTGGTCAGACTGAAGAGGAAAAGCCTGGAATTGACTAAATGAGAGAGAAGAGTCACTATAAGGGAAACAAATCTGTCCAAATGTCTTTCTAAACATGCGATTTAATCTTATGGGAAGTCTTAAAAACAGGTGTCTCTTAAGTCAAAATAATCAATCTGCAAATGGACGAGAAATATTTCACTTAATTCAGAGGAACCCTGTGTTATTTAACCTGCAAAGGCGCAATGCTTTATTTATGATTGCTAACAAAATTATATAGTAATTTTATTGATAAGGTAATTCTGACTCAGTTATACTGAATCAAGTAGATTTATTTATGTCTTTGGCACCATCATTTACTTTATGAAGAAAAGATAGGCTGAGGAGGACAAACATTTTCATCATAAGGCCCAATCACATGTTAAGAAAGACACTTTACATAGGGATGAACTGAAACAATGGGGACAGGAAATGCTGTAAGTGTTCAAAGACTAATGGAAGTTGTGGACAGAAAAAGAGACAAAAAGAACATAATTGTTGGTTTAATTTAACAGACATTTCAATAACCTGTCCACTCCTGATGCTGACGAGTCGTAACAGAGGTTTTTCAGGAGGTTTCATAAATGGTTCTGATTGGTTTCTGTCCTCAGAGCAGGTTGCCAGATTGGTTTTACAGCCTATCAGTCATGACGGAGTGGGTGGGAACAGAAAGCGATTTATCTACCATTATACACAAAAATAGCCACAGACAGAGCTACATTATATATATTTAAAAAAAAGCAAAACAAAGATATTGAAAGTTGCTACCAATATTAAATAAGTTGTTTTTAACATTTTGTATATTTTTATGTGATCCAGATCTTTCAGGAATTTTTCAGTCAGAGGATCTCCTTTGAGCTTATTTTCAAAAGAAGAGTTTACAAAAAGATTACTAAAGAAAATAAACAACAACAATACTTTATTGTAGTTTATCAGGGTGAGGGGATGTTGAAAACTTATGCTATTTTTTAAAACTACCATCAACATAGGTAGTGCCCTGGGTTTTTCCTACAGAGGTTATAGCACAAATATTTCAGATTACAGCTGTTTCAGATTATGTGATGTCATTTTGAAAGCAGAAGAGGTGAGGAAAGTAAACTTAAGCCAGTGTATGATGATAAACAGTGTGTTTTGTTGAACGTCTACATGTTGTCTGTCTTAAATGTTAGGTCATCAGTTCAGGCTACTAGTGCGTCTTTTAATAATGGGAACAGGAAATGCATAGAGAAAACCTGAAAGAAGAAAAGTGACAGAATGGAAATGTATACTGAAATTTTAAACTCAAAGTTTGATATTTGATGATTAATGATGCATTAGTCTAGGAGATGCTTTGTGTTTGTGTCGGTGTTTAAAGAAACAGGATGCCTCAAAATGCCCAGAGGAACAGGTGGCCATATTGTAACACTGCTGAGTAATTTTCTAATCCACTTGTACAGTGGTGCAGAATATGTTGCTTAAGATTGAACAAACGCAGTTGTATTTATTTTGCTTGTAGAGACAAATGACTATTTTAGTCACAGAAACAAATTAGAAATTATTTGTAGCCATTTCTAAAAGATTCTGTGAAAATGTTGTGTTGCACCTTTAACGCTCGTCTGGTTTTCCAAAAGTGTTGCAGAGCTATGGAAAAAAAAGATAAGTAAATGAATTGTTTATAGTGACTAACAGGAGCAAGGGTGTATCAGAGTTTGTGGTTAGTCTTTGTACTATGAAAGTACAAAAAGGTGAGGTGGCTGACTTTTGGAAACGTCAGTCTTCAGCAAAGTGGTTCAGCATACAGAGAGTGCCTGTCAGTTATCGTGGCTCTGAATGAAAAAGGATGAACAAAGACTTGGAAATGGGAAATGACTTCAGATAAAATGAAAACTGATGTATTGAAAAACAAATTGCTTTCAAAATGTAGTTCACTTTGGATGAACTTCTCAGGAAAGAGCATTAGCCGTTTATGTTTAAAATGAAAATAAGTGTCTAAAAAAACTGCATTTAATAATGACATACTGTACATCATATTGTCTATCCATAAATATCACACATTATGCTTTTAAGAATATCCTAACACTGTGAAGCCATACATAAATATGGCTTCAGACTACCATCAACTTCCATATACATATACAGTATATGTATCCATTTCATTTTTTATATATTTAATGTTCTAAAACGTCATCACTGTTAAGTTTTGAGGAATTACAGTGGAAATCATCACTGAACCTCTGTACTGCTTTATAATTACGATAACATGGAACCCACTCACCAGGATATCCTTTAGAGCTTTTAAATAAGCTCTAATAAAGAACAGAAATTATACTTAAAATTTCATATTAAGATGTCACTCCCCATATTTGTGGCTGCTACAGAGGCCAATGCCGTGCACATTATAAAAGCCCTCCTCATTCTCTTCTATCCAATGCCTCATGTGATTATGTTATGTTGTCATGTATCTTTCTAGATTAATGCATTTGAATATGCAGTAACAGCTGAAACACTTACCTGGGAAAAAGCTTTTATTTTCCTACTACAGCACATGCACTGAGTTTCAATGGGGAAACAAAGCAAAGGGCCAAATCACTACAACTGCAGTGTTGTCATTTAACCTCACACACACGGGTTAAGAGCAGTTTCACTGTAGTGGATGATGCCGATCTGTATGCACTACTTAATGATCACCATCATCCTCTAACAGAGAAAGATAGGTCATTGTTTTTTCATTCAAATATGTTTGTCCTTTAGTATGTACAGGCACCAAAAAGCTTGCAATACACAGCAGATCTTTAAAAGAAAAAAGCAAAGAACATCATGTATGCAACTGCAGGCATAGTTTGTCACTGGTTTTGGGCATTTATTTATCTGCTCCATCCTTCTACAAGTAAATCACTCAGCTCTGCTTGTCGATCTCTAAATGCAAATTGCATGGCATCATCTGTAAATACTGTGTTTATGATTATGGCACAAAAAAAAGAAGAAAAAGAAAAGCCTGCTGTGGATAAATATTTTCTTTATTTCTTCCTTTATGTCTTCTCTGTGTAAAGCAATTTAGATATAGGCTTGGCTGTCTCAACCATCTTAGTTTAATGCATGTTCTTTGTGTTTACCAGGAGATTCAAAGACAAAAGATACAGGTCTTATTTATCTGGGAAAGGCTATTATCCAAGTGAAAGTTAACATTTGTTCTTCTGAGCAGTTTTAACTGATCATGCAGTATGTTTTGTTTTAGCAATCAACTTGACGTGGTTGCTAATTGTGTGTGGTTGCTAATCCTGTTAGCTCAGTTGATCCTATCCATTTATGTCTGATTAAAGTAAGTCAGTGATTGGAACATGTTTTATAAACTCTTGAAGACAAGGCTGAACATTTTTTGCCAGTTAGCTTCATCATGCTATTTCTGCGTTTGTGAATCATTAAAGCTAAATGTTAGCACTAAATTCATAGCTAACACAGCAAGCTAGCAAGTTGACTTCCATAAAAAAAACTGTTGGGATTAATTCACTTTTATTTAGAAAAATAAAAGAGAAAAAGGAAAGAAAAAGCCTTTAAATGAAAATCTCAATGATCACCATTTATCAAAACATTCACATGTTAAAATGTGAATCCTGCTGCTCATTTTGTGGAAACTAAAACATGTAGACTCATTGGAAAAAAGACAGGCTTCTTGGTTTTGTGATAACAGGTTGTGGCACCGTGTCACACTGTAGCATTATCTTACTTTGTAGCTCATGCATTAGTTTTGTTAGCATCCTTTTAAAGGGAATTTAACCACTTTGGTATGAGTTGCTGAAACAAAGTTCTGGAAACTGCATATAGACTACTGTGGACTGAGAGTACAGCCTTTGTTGCCTGTAATTAAACTGTGATTAAATAAACAAGTACCATCAAGACCACACACAACTTGATGTCATATTTGAGGTATTAATGCAAATTCATAAGTTCCTGACATGAGTCAAGTATTTATAAACCTTAAATGAAATAATCTGCCTTTAAGGACAAATTGGAAAAAAAAGAAAAGAAAAAAAACAACCTGAAATTCCAACTATTTAGGACTAATAACAAACTGTCTTTTACTAGTTTATTTAAGATTTTAAATATTTGAACTCAGGTCTGATATATGCAAAGCTACTGGACAACACAGTATAAGAGGAAGAATATCTGTATCATAATTCAGTGTTGTGTGGGCATGTACAGTAGCGGATTCTCTTGCACGGTCCCTGTATTGTTTTCAATTGTCAGTCAGATTGTTTTATTGTATAATTGATAAGTCTAGTTGTTTTCTGTTTTGTTTTGTTGTTGTTTTTGTTTGTTTCTCTATTTTGCTGTGTTTGTGTGTTTTTCTTTTTCGTCATTTAGTCACTTTTAATACAATGCTCTGGGAGATATAATTTAAAAAGAAGAAATCTGAAAAAGGAGACAAACTCCCTCTTCTTCTGGGACAACCAAGCCTTATGAACTTTGTGAAGTGAAAATTTTGAATGTTTGTATGTTCTAAAGAAAAACATGGGTTGTTTTATATGTTAATACTGCCACATAAAGCTCCCTAATAAATATATATCAAAATATGATATTACTGTCTTGGATCATTTGTTAGTCACAGTTCTTAATTTATTTCAAATTTAGCTTTATTTGTATAAAGCCAGTTCACAACAAAGTCATCTCAAGGCATTTTTACAGCCATTGTTCAATTCAATACAATTCATTGTTGTCCAGCTATCATCAAATCAAATCAAATCCATAATTTAATCACCACCAGTTCAATTTAAAATAACTGTGTTAATTCAAGCCAATTAATTAAAAAAAATATTGCTTCTGCTAAAGAAGCCAACGGATTGCAAATCCCCATCCTGCTCCATCCTGAGCAGTGGGCGGCAATGACTCAGGTGGTAGAGTAGGTCGGCCACTGACCTGAAGGTTGGTGGTTCAAATCCATCTCCTGCCCCAGTCAACTGTTGTGTCCTTGGGTAAGACACTTTACCCTCTGTGCCTCCAGAGTTGGCATGACTAGTGTACTCAATTGTAAGTCACTTTGGATAAAACCGTCTGCTAAATGACTGTATAGTATAGTGTATATGGGCAATAGTGGAGAGGAAAAAGCGACCTTATTCCAGGAAGGAAAAATCTCCAGCAGAACCCAGCTCAGGAAAAGCAGACATCTGCCTCTACTGGTCAGGGGTGGAGAGGCAGAACAGAACAGAGGGAATCAAGCACCATAACTCAGTCAGGGATACCTGCTGAGAAAGAAAAAGAGAGGCACCAAGGCATTTTTGATCACCTGGAGGCTTTATGGACCATTTGTGGGACAGCCCAATTATAAAGAATTGCAGTTGTCCAATCTTAAGTAACAAATGCATGGACTAGTTTTTCTGCATCACACTGAGACAGGATGTCTAAAGTCTCTCCTTTTAAAGCTGCTGTGTAACGAAATCAAAGGTCTGTTTCTGTTTCTGTTGGTATTCACTTTATAAGAATAACTTATCTTTTTATTCTCTTAGAAGGAGTGATTTATATCTACTTGCCGTGGGTCCACATCCATGGCAGCTGCCATATTTGTGCCATATTTTTACTCCCAATGGTGTTTTTGAATGGACCAACAACTCTGTGTGTGAAGTGAGAACCCTTTGAACTTTAAAACTGCAGTACTGCCTTTGTTTGATAGGTGCTAGAACACTTAAGTAACACCTTAAAAAGCCCACAGAAGAAAACTGTAACTAGTACCTAGTCATCACTGCACCTGAAGCATGGCTGCACTCGGAGATGAAAACATGTTTATGCCTGGAAGACTTTTGGTTACTGATGGCAACTGTCCATTCACAACTGTGCATGGCATTTGGAGTGATTTCTATGCCCATCTTTACCGCTAAATGTCAGTAGTTCTTACACATTGTACCGCTGAATTTATACAGCATCCCCATCATTTTTTTTAACTATTAATGTTTTCTCAGAGCTTTGTCTCCCTCAAGTGGTGAGCAATAGCTACAAAGATTGTCTTCATCTCCATTATGAGTTTTGGGTGAGCAGAACAAGATTTCTGGGAAAGACAATGTGTTCAGAAGTTTACCTCTGGACTGGATCTTCTTTTCAATTGTATTAGAAATATGCCTTGTATGAAATAATGAACCTTTGAACCAAAAGACATATTATTGATACATTTTCTTATGTTATAATACATCTGATGAATAAAAATCAAGAAAATGCTTTGGGTAAGACTGACTACTTTGGCTTCATCTTAACAAGAAAGTGCTGTTATTAATTTCATAACACCATAGCACAAAAACAAATTGAGCTGGTGATATAGGTGAAAATAACACTTGGGTATACAATTTCTAAGAATTGTTGGTCATTGAATGGAAAAGGATACATGCAAGCAGAATATCATCAATATAAGGAAATGGATCAATCTGAAGAACAAGACATACAGACAACTTTTGGAATGCTACCTCCTACTGAGATACACCCAAATGCTAGAAAAAGATGTGGAATATTTGAGCTCCTGGAGGCTGCTGGGAATGTGATCCACTCCTTAGTGAACATCAGAAGCTGAGACATTTGTTGGACTGAGATGACTGTTTCCTCCAAAATAGGTCAGAGTTTTGTCGTGAATTCTGCATGGCTGACAATTCAATTTTGGCTGGTATGAACCAGACAGAATCAAAGAAATTTGCAGCTAAATACAACCATGCATCCAGTGCTGCAAGGGGAGGAAGAAGTTTGTCGAGTGCCAGCTTATCACACTTTCTAAGTGAAAACAAACTCTCCTCCAAATGTGATTTCCATGTTTGCTTCTCCCTCTCCCATGGATAAAGAAGTGGGAGCTTGTCCTGAGAACAGAGAAACTGAATTCATGAAAAATAAGGAGATAAGGCATGCCACCAATAAACAAACCCTTTTTCAAGACCACTGCAGAACAGAATACACATGTATTATCAAAGGCACCACACAGAGAGATGTGACTGCAGTAATAATCAAATGCATCAGATGCTGCAACACACTCGATTAAAGAATCTACATCATCAAGGAGCAATGCCACTCATAAATAGAACACAGATTACGTGGGTATTGTACAACCCTTACTCAAAAACAGCAATACTGACATCTTTTACAAGACAGCTGCAACTCAGTCAAAAGCAGAAACATCAGAAAAACAAAAGATTGAGGAAATGGAAAAAGATCCAAAAGAGAAAACAGACTGTGGCAGGATGAAAGAGAGTTATACAAATATGCATAAACATACATTTTGTCATCCATGAACATGACAAATTAAAACAATGAGAGAACACCACAGCATGAGGTTAAAGCTTCAAAACCCAGCTTCACATCTCCTTTGTACCTTCAATTTAATTTGACTGTGTATGATAAATACACAGTCAAATACACAGATAAATACATGTGCTATAAAATTGACATTGACATTAATGGCAATTTTTATATAAAGAAAATGTCCAAGGCCAAAGTGTCAGGTCATGAGCTTGTTAACAGAGCTGCAGAATGCATGAAGAACAAACCTGATGACATGGTGTGCTGCTCCTACTGATAACACAGGTACACAGGTATCTCTGTAATTATCTTTTTTTTGTTTGTTTGTTGGTTTGTTTGGCTTTTTTTATGCTTGCTCCTTGCTCAGGTTTTTTGCCAAAAAAGTTTAGACATACAGATAGAAAAGGTCCCCACAAGACTGTCAAAAGTTCTAAGTAAAAAACAGAAGCTATGGAAATAAACCCTTTTTGAAAATTTGAGCATATCCTCCAGGGTAACAGATAATGTAATTATATAGACATCTGGAAAATCTTAGCAAAAAACTGAGAAATTTTTCTGAGTTTAATTATCAAAGTATGCCCCCCTCCTGAATTATTAAAACTTTCCAAAACTGAACTACCAAAATCATAGGACGACAAATTGACAAAAGTGAAACAACAGCAATATGGGGTTCACATGATATCCTGCTATTTACATAGACAGACACACTTTATGATGCTGACTGTAGACCAGCATCATTATCTGAAGGTAAGTATAAGTAAAATGACATACAGCTGCTAAAACATAAAATGTAATAAAAACAACAATGAATCAAGCCAAGTCACAACAACCTCTCATATGACTGACTATTTTTAACAGCTTCACCATAAATCTGCTTCTGTTTCTTATTAGAAACTTTCTGAAAATCCATTTTTCACTTTATCATACATTACACCCACACAGCCGCAAGTCATAAGGCCTATTTTATAACAGGGAGTTGGTGTTTGCATATCAAGTCGGAATTACAAAAAAATGTTTTCATAGTCACAATTTTATGACTCAATTCTGAGAGATACAGAGGGGGGGGTGGGGGTGTGTGGGGGGGGGGGGGGGTGTGTGTGTGGATGGGTGGGGGGGTCAATGTATTTCAAGGCAAACATCAAATAATAACAAAATCCTGGCCAGATTTATCTATGTCAGGAACAATATCACCATGAGAGGTACAATTCCCGAAAAAGAGATGATTGACCATATTTACCCGGGGATGGCCTTGCATGGCCATCATCCAGTACCTTTGTGTGGAGAAAGTATTGAGTCATCTTAGCCAGGCAGAGAACCTGGTTCTCATCCTTATTTTGAGGACATGTTACACACCAATATAGAGATAGGAAAGCAGATAAAAAATATGTCAATGACACATGCCATGGTCTTTTTATGCTTTTAAAAAGCTTTTGTGACCTGCCAGATGATGTGTCTGCACCACAGCAGCCAATCTTCAAGCGTCTCCCACATCAGTGCATATTCATCTAGAGTTGTGCATTAATAATTTGTCAATTCTCATCTGAGTAAAATCACATAAAAAAATATATTGTGCACATTAACTGAGAATATAATAAAAAAGATTCATATCTTAAAAATAAAAAATTGCAAATACAAAATGTAATTTTTATAAATTTATATTTGTAATTTACATTTTTTTCATTCTAAATTTACAACAGCTGTGAGGTAATTTTCAAAAATATGTCACAGGGTCTCAGACATTATTCAGGAGCAGAACAGCCTTTCTTTATCTTGAGATAATTTCAGGGGGGCGCCAGAATACAAACACAAGAAAAATACACATTTACACCAAAAATTACGTTATTAGGATAAGTGCACATATCTGTGCATTACTTTTCGTAGGAAATCATTCATGACAGCAGCCTGTGATGTTCTTCCCAAGCTTGTCTGCTTGACTCTGTATCAACCTTATCAAGCAGAGTTATAAATTATTTTTACCTCTTTATTTGAAATCAGTCCAGCTCTGAGGTCTTTACCCTGGCTTCCTGTTCATCAGCGGACAAACAAGTTATGTTGCTGGTCTATAAAGCTCTGAATGGTTTATGACCAAAAACAATCAGTGACCTCTTGACCCAGTATGAACCCACCAGACCCAGGCCATCTGCATCTGGTCTTTTTATCAGTACCCGGAGTCAGAACCAGGCATGTAGAAGCTGCATTCAGCTTCTATGATCCACATTTCTGGAACAAACTCCCAGAAAGCCTCAGATCAGTTGAAACACTCTATTTATTTATTTATTTATTTAAATCCAGGTTAGAGACCCTCCTGTTCTCCGCTGCATTTGAATAGTTTTTAATTAAAAGTCCAAATCGGCACTGTTTCTTTTAAACTTGAATTTTTAAACTTGATCATGTTTTTTAAAAACTGTTTTTAATCTAATGTCCTTTCTTTTTTCCCCTTTCTCTTGTTTTTGATTTTAAATTACATCTGCACACCGCTGTAATGCTTTTAATAAACACTTTGAATGGTCTTCTAAATGAAATGTGCAATAAACTTGCCTTGCCTTAAAGCAGTGATTCTTGACCATGGGGCCGTGGCCATTGCCTGAGCCTCGCCTGTACAGTCACAAAAAAAAACAGTTTCTCGCCCACTAACTTAAAAAACGCAGCTGCAATACAGCTTCCCACCACTTGGTGGTGAAAATGTGGTTGTGTTGGTAAGTTGTTCAACACACTCCAATAGGCAGAAGAAGACACTCCTAGCCTGTAGCAAAAGTTGTGAAGAAGTATTTAAAATGAAAAATTTAAGCCAAAAATGGTCCCAAAATCCCCATAAAATGCAAAAATATTGTGCAAGATCAATGCAATTGATTAAGTACGGTTTTGTCAATAGAGGTAACAAGACAGAGCAGAGAGGTATATGTGGAGTGTAATCTAACAATATCCACCACTAAAGCCCTGAAGCGTCCAACACTAAAGCAGCATCTAGTTGTGTCAGGGTAACCAAACCATAATGCCTCTTCTCTCATGTGTTTTTTGTTCTTTCACCTGTCAGCCAGCAGGTGGCTATGTGTGTAACCGCTCCCTGTGTTTGCCTGAGGAAGTGTGGTTGTCCATGCTGCCAATGGTGCCTCACAGGGATCTGTGCATACAGGGTCAGCCACCGTTTGCACAAATTGGCTGCTGATTCCGTGCTCTGTGAGTCAGCACCTTAAATAATTGGGGGATAGAAAAGGGGGGTGTATGCTTGAATGTTGAGTTCAGGATCTGTTAACAATTTTTAAAAAGTTTTTAAAAGTTAAAATCAAACATGGCATATTCAGTAGTTTAGTCACAACCTTTTCCATTTAGCGGCATATGGTATGTTCTCATGACGTAAGTACTTCCAGTACATCGATGTACTGCACCACTCCCTGAACAAACAGAAAATATCCTAGAACTGCACTGTCACACACAATCATATCTGCACACAAAATGCAGGTCAGAATTAAGATTTTTTTAACGTACACAACAGTCACAGCATTAAACCAAAGTGTTCATTTTTCTCTTTCCATATTTCTAACAAGGGAAGGATCTCAGGATTGAAAACTCCACTTTGACTGATCAATGTTTGCTGTGCGTGGGCAAACCTCATCTTCATAGTCTGTGTCTGTAAAACTGCAATGGCCTGTCTCTTTCCTCCTTTAGGCCCAAGTTATTTTTCTCTCTGAATTCTCTGAAAGTAAAGTACATCTGATGAAATAGTCATGAGATTGCCTTAATAAAAAGCATTTTATTTCAACTGAACCTGCTTGCCTGCTGTCAGTGTTAATAAAACACACAAACAAGTGCAGCAAATCCCTTTCGTACATATCAAAGATGTCAAGTGGATTACCCTGTTTCCAGTGCACGATTTAGAAGCTGTAAAATCATTCACAAGAACTTATTTGTTTATTACAGGAACTTAAGATCACAAGTTGTGCTGGTCCTGGTCTCCACCGAGACAGGAGGCTGTCTCTAGTTGGTCAGATATGTGAGAGCAATGTGGGCTGTGTGGCTGGCATAACCATGTCTTAGCTGATATTTTCATTTAAATCTTTTTCAAGTGGATAACTCATTCAGATATTACCAGAAAAAGTTTCTTTTTTTTCCTTTCTTGTTTTGTCTTGTAACTGTGTTAATGTGTTTTCACATCTGTGCAGTCTGTGCAGGTTTGAGGTTTTTCGCTGCCTCACTCCGTCCTGTCTACAAACCATGTATAAGGCAGCGCACCTGGAAAAATTCATTAAACATAATTCATATTGATTTTAAAAGGCTGGAAATAAGCAGGCTGAGGTGTTGAATTTAGAAGCACAAGCCTGCAAGCACACTTTTATATGTGAAAAACCTGCCTCATTACACATTGATTTTGTACATCTATGTGTCTACTCTACACTCCTTTTTTTCTGTTTTTCTGTTCAAGATGTGCCCTGCTCTAAAGCATCTCTAGATATTGGAAGGATACCAAAAGCCAACATCTACAGTCTCACGGTGATAAGTGTCTAAAATCACTGAATCTTGCTGGACTGTAGGTGGTCAGTTGCAGATATTTTGATCCAATCCCCCTTCAGAACTTTGTCTGATTAAGGACTCCTTTCCTGGAGGTTTAATGTTTAACCTTTGAAATTGTCACCTCACCCCCTTTTTGGTTTTTTTTGTTTTTTTCTCTTCTTCTTCTTCTTCTTTAAAAAAAAAAGAAAAAAAAAAGAAATTGTCACTTCAGAAATAATGGACCGATTTTCTTTTTTTAATCTTTGATTAAATCTTTGATTTTTGAACATTTTTTAGACTATTATTGCTATTTTTGCTATTTTACTTCAATATTATTCTGTTTAATTTTTGATATTATCCTTCAATTTTACATAGTTTTATACCATCTTCTCCAGTGTCTTATTACTATGATGCGATTGGTGAGAGTTAGGACAGCGCTTTGAGACATCATGCATGTGTGTGTTGTCTGTGTGCGTCTGTCTGTCTGTGTGTGCACATATACAGTTGCTATGGGTGTCTGTGTGAATATGTTATGTTTGTGAGATTTTTGGGTTTACAGTCTGGGTAAAGGTGTGGGGGGGGGCTTTTGTTAAATGTAAAGCACCTTGAGCTGCATTTTTATGTATGAAAAAGTGCAATTTAAATAAAGTTTGATTGATTGATTGATTATAATAATAATAATAATAATAATAATAATAATAATAATAATAATAATAATAATTACTATTTTTATTATTATTTGCATATATATTTGCATATATCCTTTGTTTCTGCTTTAACTTTAAAACAGAAGGGAAAACATGTAAAAGTACTTTGATGACTCTTGTACTGTTGTGCATAGCTACTTTTAAATGTAGAGAAGCCCTTAAAATCCAGAGTCCCCATTCTCATTTTTAAAGAGTAGCGCACTAATGAAAATGTGTGTCTGTAACCTTTTACAATATGTATTGTTTGGCTCATTCATAGTAGAACAGCTAGTAAAATGCAGGACAGTAGACTTTATAACCTGAAATAAATCAATGTTAGCTTGCTTATTACTCATTCCAATAGCCACATCTGATAGTTCCTTCCACTTCTGATTGTTTAATGTTTGTATGTCACTGTGCATTTATCAAAGGGCATATGGTCTCTCCCTGCACACCAAAAGACTTTCTGATAAATCTGTATAGACTACCCCTTAGATTTAATGAGAAAGTGTGTCCAAACCTTTTGCTGGTACTGTTTATACAATCCCATACATAAAAAAATGTAGAAATAGATTTACTTGCTATTGGGATTGTCAATGAATTAGATTTTCTCCATACAATCACTGTGGCCAAAAGCATACACAATGACAATATTATCACAAAATCAGTAAAAACTTCATTCTTTTCATTCTCTCATGATTATCGTCAACACTACCACAAGTAATGTCTGCATTAGTGTATCTTCTAGCTCTAACTGCAAGCCTATATTACAAGGACTTCTCTTCTCCCACTCAAGACCTTGGTGAGTTCAGTCTCAAAGGAAAATGTGTATTGTCCACATGTCCAAACACAGCAGTGTTACAGTTAATGCAAAAAAAAAATTTTAATTCATGAGATTGCAACACATGCTTATATTACTGTTGTCTTATTTAACAGTGCATCATGTGACTTTACCATAAATGTAATGGATGCAAATTGCAACCTGTTAACATGTATAGTATTGAAGCCATAATTGTGTGTTATAAATTCCTATACCCAGAAGAGCAACGTTAAAATTGAGAAAACTATTTTTTTTTAAAGATTTGTTTTGAGCCTGTTTCTTCTCTTAAATCAGGATCAGAGGCTTAAAACCATCCTGCAGCCCTTCCACTACATAATATAAGTCAGCAAATCAACACTGTACATATTGGAGGACATAGAGGAATGACATCATCATGCAGCAAATGGAAATGAGTGTGAAAAGCATCATTATGATGCAGTTTTTTTGAGTTTTTGGGTGACGCTGCAACACTTTGCACGATGCCCAATGTAGCTAATTTAAATTCTGTCATATCAAATTGTCAC
>JAOXYM010000012.1:12864914-12878578 GCA_028567055.1 Leptatherina wallacei | reverse complement strand
CTAATGTTTGTATGTAAAGCACCTTGAATTGTCCTGTACATGAAATGTGCTATACAAATAAACTTGCCTTGCCTTTAGCAGCAATAACTTGAAGTAATTGTTTTCTATATATGAGGTTATCAGTCTTTCACATTGTTGAGGAGGAATTTTGGCCACTCTTCTTTACAATATTGCTTCAGTCCATTAAGGTTTGCAGCATTCATTTATACACTGCTCTCTGAAAGTCCCACCACAACAATTTAGTCAGATTTAAGTCTGGACCTTGGGTCATTGCAGTGCTTTGATTCTTTTCTTTTTTCACCTTTTCTGTTGTACATTACAGCGATTTTTGGGATTATTACCCTTTTACATGACCCAGTTCGGCCAAGCTTGAACTGTCAGACAGATGGCCTATCATTTAACGCTGTATTACTTTTGCATATGGTCAACTCAATGAATGCAAGGTGTTCAGATCCTGTGGCTGCAAAACAATCCCAAGTCATCCCCCCACCATCACCATGCTTAGTAGTTAGTATGAGATGTTTGAGCTCAATTGCTGTGTTTTTTGTTTCCCAAATATGTTGCTATGCATTACAACCAAATGTGTAGTTTAGCCTATGGTTTATATAAAATAACCAATGATATGCTGTAATAATGTATGTCATGTGTTGTTCATCTGAGGTTGTATTTTTCTCATTTTAAGACCAGATTATGTTTTCATTATTTTCAGAAACATAAACCTTAGAATTAAAAGAAGGTGTGCTTTTTTTTTTATTTAACTACATCTTTTGTGGTGCTTCTTTTCTCCTATCTGCAAGCCATTTCTTAGGCCTGCAGCTGGGTTGAATTTTAGTGTGCTTCAGAAATGTTGTTGGCCTTTAAAACGTCAAACAGCCTATTGTAGGGAAAAAAAAATTCTTAATATTTTCAGCTTCTCATAATATATAATACAAACTGAGAAAGAGTGACAATTCATACAGATCACTTGCTGGGTCAGGAGTCATATCATCAAATTTCTTAATTTTATCTTTGGCCATGATGTAATTTTAAAACCTTGAGCGGGAACATAAACACTGTCTTATCACTGGCTGGTGTGTTATGTAAGTGTTCTTGAGCAAACTCAGGAACTACTGTTTGTTTTGTCTTGAAATAGCACACAAAATTTGAGTACACTCACCTGTGTTCTCCCACAGTTTAATGTTCATGCACACATTTATGCTCTGACACCTGTAAGAGAAGAACTAATTTCCGGAAACTGTAGACATTGATTTTCTTGACTCTTCATTGGCCGTTGAAGATTAGGAGGGAAAAGTTGTAGAGAGCAAATAGACACTTACACTTTTATAAAATATTGTAACAGGCTGTCATTTAATGTAAATGAGTAATGTTACATGTGTTGTTTTTTACAGGAGAAGAAACGAACAGAAGCCGCACTGAATGAATTACGAAGAGGTTATGAAACTGAAGTGTGTGAGCTGCAGTGTAAGATCCAGAGGATGCAGATGGTATTTTTCACTCGCTTGAAGTCTTCTTTTTTTTGTATTATTTATTTTACGTAAACACAGCATCAACACAGCAAGTCAAAACTAATCAATGTTGCATACTATTCAGCCACAACCCAAAACCCACATGGTATCATGGTAACACAACAGGAACACTTTCCAGGTTCTGCTGTTTTAGAGAAATTGTGACCCATTCAATACAGTTTGGCAAAATTGCTCAAATCTCCAAGCTTCTCAATTTTATTTCTGTTTCCAACCCATCAAAATCAAGATCTGACAGTTTACTTGGTACATAAATGACATTAACTCCTCCTGTTGTGGGATTTGATGTGTTGGCTGATTGTTATACTTTGTTCTGAATGAGTTGATGTCATTTTAGCACAATTTTATAACATGACAACAGAATGGTAATATATGGGCAAAATAATTCCAGGAGTAATTTGTTTACAGTATAATCAAATGAAAGTCTGAAAGAATAAGTAACTCGTGAATTTTGTTTTTGTGGATTTTCAGTCATTTAGATCATAGTAAATTGAAGACCATGAATATAGGCAACCAGACATCTTTTTCTTGATTCTTGAGACATCTGAACGGCTTGAGAACTGAAGAAGTCCAGTTGCATTTATTTAAGTTCTAAGAGGATCAGAAATACAACCTTACATTGTTTCACTGCTCTCTCATGATGATTTAAGTATCTTAATCTAACCTTGGTCTAATTAGATGCAAAAAAGAAAAAGTTTAATAATACTAAGTCCTATATCACATGATTGGGAAAAATGTTTGAGCTCTTTCTGAGTAAGACTGCCTAGATTCATAAGAAGCTAAACCAGGACTAATGGAGTCATTTTTTTCCCCTCACAAAAGCACGATTGCCAAGCAGACTTCATTTAACTTTACTAGAATCAGTTACTTTTGGGACTACCTGGAAATTAAACAATATTAATCCTGTCTATGTAAACTTCTCCATCAGATTGAAGAAAAGTACAAGACCATCACTGTGAAAGATGAGAGTCCTGCTTTAAAGAAGAAGATCAATGAGCTTACACTGGTGAGACTTAATGTACCGAGCATTATCTATAATAAATGTCTCGGGTTTTTTCCAGTCAATTTTCCATTTATCCATCCATTTTGCTTTTGGTATTCCTCTTTGCAGGACAACCAGAAGTTAAAACAGGAGCTGCTGAAGTCTAAGACGCAAGTCGCCTGTTTGCAGAGCGACATGGACTCACTGAAGACGGAGCTAACCGATCAAAGCATGAACTCTGAACGGTGAATTAATTGTAATTTGGTGTGATTTTGTTTCCTCGTATGAAACATTTGAGTTAAAATAAGCTCTGCCTGGATATCCGTGGATCAGATATCAGTATATTTTTTATGTTACACAATGACAATGAAAGGGAGTTGTTAAATAACACAACTCTTAATTTCCCTCTCAGTACACAATCTTCAGTTTCATGCAAGCTTAGAAAGGCTCAACCTGAAATGACTAATGATCGGAAGTTGAACAACAGGTTGTTTTTTATAAATCTTCCCCTCTTCTGTTCATTTTACTGATTAATCTGAACTTGATGGTACACTTTTGCAATTTCAAGATCAGATGACACAATGCACAAATTTCAGACATGCTAAACAAATAAACTGGTGATAAGTGCGGCCATAAGCTGCTGATTGAATGACGATGATTACAGAGAGACTCACTGAGAGGTGGAGGCCCCACCTCTCAGTTGGGTGATATTGGGTTGGCCTCTGGAGGTTTTGTTTAGTCAGAGTTGAAACAGGATATCCTGGAGTAACTTCACACACACAATAACTACTTCAGGTGGTTGCTTAGCAACAGACGCAGCAGAGGTACTGGTAGGATAACAACCCACCTCTGTGGACCAGCTCATCATTTTCGTGTTTCTCCATATTGTAACTGACTCTTGTGACTCAGAAATAGTATGTAATGTCTGTGAAGGGAAATTATTGCTGAGCAGAAACCTAAAACGAGACGAAACTGTGAGAAAATGTCCCTCCTCATCTATACTTGGTTTTTAAAGTTGCTCGACTGCTTTGATGCTAATGAGCTGAGACATACAAGTATATGTATAGAATATGCAACATTTATATTTATTTTATTATTACAATCTGTACAAGATAAAACACCCTTCGTATTCTCTAAAAAAATGTGTGACTGGTTTCATGATATCAATAACCAGTGAAATCATGAAAGTGAAAGGGCTGCAGGAGGTGGCAAGTCAAAACAAACCTTATAGATTGCCTTTCCCATTGCTCCTGATACGACCCACTTACAGCTCCTCAGATCTGTAGCGTCTCACATGCAGTCATTATCCCCTCCTGCTGGCTGCAGGATGTAAATGTGGGTTTCTTCCTTCTTCTGAAGGAAAAACTGTCAGAACTTTAAGGAGAGAGGTCTGAAATGTGCATGTGAACAGATTCACTACAACAAACAAATGTACAGTGACTGAAGCAGTTTGGAGTTATTAGAACGTTTAGCCAGCTGTCAGACAACCCCATTGTTGATCCTTTCTAGGACTCTCCGACTCAAGAACAATAATAGTTTCTGCTCTACTTTTGTGTACTTTAGTGTGTTAACATATTTGTTTGGATCCAAACTAACAAAAAAGTCACAGAATTACACCAACAAACAAACCGTCACCAGCAGACAGAGGACTGAATTATCCTGTTATGTTCATGAGATATCAGAAAACAATGAATTTGTAGATCTGATGTGAGTGAAGTTTCAACAACTGGATTTCTGTAAACATGAAATTACTGAATTTTTTTTTGTAACTAACCTCATATTACAGGACCCCTGTCTGAGGATAGATCTGCACTTTTTGTTCATCCTGCTCTCCTGTGGTCACTTGATAAGAGCTTAAGTTTTTGTAAACTGTGCTATTTCTGACTGTTTTTCCTTTATATGTATGACAAGCGGTTAGGTACATAACAGAAAATATGCTGATACTCTGATGCTGCTCTTCCTCCTCTAATTAACTTTACAGGACTTTATAGTGACTAATAGCAAGAGAGAACTGGCTTATGGTTCTGTTCTTGTAATTGAGGCTCTGCAGGTAGTGATGTTAAACAATAATTTGTTTCTTTATTGTGTTAGATTATTAAGCAGTAGAAAAGATAGGCTGACATTTATTTAATTCATTAATAGCTCAGTTCAGGATTATGTTTATGTTTGCTCTAAATATCTGTGGTTCTGTCTTTGTTTTGCTGCAGAGATGAGGAGCTCATGAAACACTTCTCGGACGAGCGAGACGTCTTGGAGAGTCAGATTGAGATTCTTCAGTAAGTCAGAGAGAAGTGCCAACTCTTACTGAAACCAAGCTGGCTGTATTCAGAGGAAGCTTGTATTTTTTAGAAACATTAAAATGAACAATCAGTTAAAGTGTAAAATATAAATGTATTTTTTTGCGTGTGAATAGGACAGCCAACAGGAAGCTCAATGACAGTAATGATGGTCTGAGAACAGCTCTGGAAAAGTTCTCAAAGGTAAAGATACATTCTTGACAAACTTTCTTCAGTAACATTATGCTAAACATGATTCATCCATCACAAGACAGGCAAAACTAATTTCTAATGTTCTGTGTTGCAGTCTGGTACCAGTGGGTCTCCAGGGGAAATTAGAGAAAGATTTAGAAGTAAAAGCATCTGCTACACATCACCATATGCATTAATAGAAAGGTAAGACTACAAACAATTTACTATTTGCAGAATTCATTTCTATATTATATTTATTGTCTGTATTTCATCTGTGTCAATTTAGAAAATGTCATCTAAATGTAGATTAATTTATCTGCAAATGATTTTCTGTTTGTGCACAACAAAGCTGTGTATTGACAAAGCAGTAAATTTTATGTTAAATGTGCTGCAAGGCATTTATTTAATGAGCTGTAAAATATGCAGCAAACATAACTCTGACCACATGATCCTTCATAAGATAGAGTGTAAGCAGCCCAGTATTATAGTCTTGGTATTGCTTGATGCTGCAGCTTTAGACTTAATCTGAAAGTTTGTGTTTGCAGTATCTCCTGAAAAGTTAAAATGGTGGAGGGGAGCAATATTAAAACTAGAAGCACTCTGAGAGTGCAGACCTCCGCCAAGGCATTGTGATTTTTGTTTGCAAATGATTGTTGGCATTATTTTGGAGTTACAAGCTCTAATTCCAAAATTATCCTTTCTCCCCAAAATAATGAATCCTTTGGAAAATTCCTGGATCCAGGTGGTGATCTGGATCACCCCCAAAATCTAATTACTTGTTCTTTATTCCACTTCTGAGATTTCCTAAAAATGTCACCAAAATCTGTTCTTAACTTTTTGAGTTATGTTGCTAAAAGACAGACAAACAAACCAAATACCTGACCTCCACCTTACTCAACTCAACTCAACTTTATTTATAAAGCACTTTAACACAACGTTGGTTGAAACAAAGTGCTGAACACATTATGGAAATAAAATAAAGTGCAAAATAAAAACAGGAACAATAGCGGTAAAACAATAAAGCAATGAAACACTTAAGAAACAATAAAACAATAAAAACCACTAGAAAGAAATAAAACACAGGGAAACAACAACAAAATAAAAACCAAATAACCTTAGCAGAGGTATCAATATTTACATACACATGTGGACATGGAAGCATGTATTTTGTGCAAAGGCTACACAGTACTTTAGATGTAAAATTTTATACATTCAATTTTACTGGCTTTGGTAAGTAAAATAATTACATTGAAACATTTTTTTTCTGAAATAGAATTTGCAAAATACAAACAAAATCAACAAAAGTTTTTTTTTTTTGTATAATATACTATCACTGTGCTATATCAGCATTATCCATTCACTTGTGACTTCACATAATTATTGATTCAGCTGGAAAAGAAATACACAGATCATGAAAATTCTAATGGGATTTTTTTATTGACCTCCTGCTCAGGTTTGGCCAGCGTATGGACGAGATTCCTTCGTACAACCGCCGGCCCAGCTGTGACACACTAGCCTTGGCCATTTGTGACCCCGGCCTGAAGCGCAGAGACAGCAGCGAGTGTGAGGAAGACAGCCTGCCTGAAATCTACATGGACAGCGGCTTGTCAACACTCAGAGGCTCACATGGAGGCTATGAGTCAGAGCACGAAGTCAAGGGCCAAGAAGAAGAAGAAGAAGAAGAAGAAGAAGAAGAAGAGAAAGAGGAGAAGAAGAAAGGGGAAGATGAAAACAATGATAGCATGATGGGAGAAAACTCTGACACTGAGGTGAGACAATAAGAGCCGTGTATGTATATAGTATGCACTGATGTAGAAATACAGTTTACATGAGTCTGGCAACTTGCTGATAAAGGTCATGTTTTTTCAGCTGATAACAGTGTTGGATGAGAAGTCAGAGACCATGAAATTCGATGACCATGAATATCTGGAAAGAACTTTAAATTCCAGCCTCCAACAACCTGCTCATACTCACAGCTGTGCACAGGTCGTAATGTTGTAAACAGGTCCCAACGTTGTTGTTTGTCTCCATCATAGCCAGCAGAGATGCAGGACGTGGAATCAGCTATCGGGTCAGACAGCAGCTCCGTTTTGGACTGGAAGACTGATTCTCTAAATGTCACATCAACCCCAACTCCAACACCAAAAAAATCCCTCAGTGCCATCAAGGTTCAAGTAAGAGAGATGAAAGAGGGATACCCACTAAAAGATAAGGGGGTGGGGGGGAAGAAAGCTTTCAGAATTTTCAGCATTCAAATTGATTTTCACTTAATGTTTGCATACCACCCCAGCTTTTTCAGACAGCAATCACTCATATAATAAATCATTTTGCAAGATCTACCTGTTGCATGTACGGTTTTCGAGTTAAGTGTGTAAATAATTGTTCAGTTGATCAAAAATTGAGAGATAAAAGAATAACAAAAGCGGACCCTTGAAAAAAAGTAATGGCTGAGGATAAAATACATTCAATAAATGTACAGAATGCAAACACTCTCAGTTTATCAGTGCTGCTTAAGTAGAACTCTTATCTTCACTCTGTCCCACCACAGAATGAGGACAAGGACAGTGTTGACCTGGGCTACATGACCTCAGAGAAGGCCTACAGGATCGTGTTAGCTGGTGATGCTGCTGTGGGAAAATCCAGCTTTCTGCTTCGCCTCTGCAAAAATGAATTCAAACTAAACTCCAGTGCTACCCTGGGTGAGATTGAACAAGAAAACCAGACTCTGTTTCTGTTTAGTTTGCATAACAAGCTCATAATAGCCTCCAAGAGCTCCTTAAACTACAGTATATGCTGTGGTATCTATTTGCTGATTCATTTCTGAACCTTGTAGTATGAAGTAATAACTTAACATACTGCTGCCACTGAACTGTTGCTTGATTTTGTAATTCATCAGCTTATTTGTGTCTGTTTTCAGGAGTAGACTTCCAGATGAAGTCGCTTGTTGTGGATGGCGAGCCAGTTTTATTACAGCTTTGGGACACTGCTGGACAGGAGAGGTGTGTGCTGGCATGAGTAAAATGACTGTGTGTTTGGTGCTTCTAAAAGTTAAGATTGTTATACTGTACATACATAACGTGCACAAGAAGGAGCTTGTGACAACAACACATCATTTGACTAAACTAAAAGAAGATGAGGTTTGCATATGTTTCTGTTTAATCTGAACCGTCTTCTCTCATCCCCACAGGTTTCGTAGTATTGCAAAGTCTTATTTCCGACGTGCTGACGGTGTATTGCTATTGTATGACGTCACCTGTGAGAAGAGTTTCCTTAATGTTAGGGAGTGGGTAGACATGATTGAGGTAAGGGACTGCTCTATGTTGCTCTTCTTCATATTGGACAAATGAAATTCTTCAAACTCTGTATATCCTTATCACACACTCACTTGAGCATTAAACTAAGGGATGCGGCTTGTTTCTTCCTTTCTACATGCAGCAGATATGTAAGTGTTGGATGTAAAGCATGAACAGATTGTGCTCTGCTGTAACCTTTTATTCGAGCATGTGTAGTTCTTTGTTTTGTGTTTTTTTTAAGTGGGTTTGCTTGATGTTTTGAACTATGTGCACGCACACAATGCTGCTTAATGTGAGGTATAAAATGTTTACTTTACATCTGATTTGTTTGTGTTCAAGTGCATGCAATCACCACTCAGATAAGCAAGAGATTAACTAAATTCAGCTTCTCTTCCTTTGCTTGTCAGGATGTGTCCCCTGAGGATATTCCCATCATGCTTGTTGGTAATAAGTGTGATCTTAGACAAAATGTAGTTAATTGTGTTCCTACCAACTATGGAGAAAAACTGGCCATGGTAAATACAAATAAAACCCTCATTTCTTGTTGTTCTTTCTTGGACAATTTACTAAACTGTGAACCTCTTGTACCCCTTCTACACTTAACAATTGTCTGTAACTTGTTACTACGTCTACGCCCAACAGACATACAACACTCTGTTCTGTGAAACCAGCGCCAAAGATGGCTCCAACATCCTGGAGGCTGTGCTGCACCTGGCCAGGTGAGATGAGCTGCTTTAGTCAGCTGTTTGTATAAGTGTTGGGCAGGTGAAGCCTTGTGAAGCGTTGAAGCTTTTCATCAACTTGGTTCACTCAAGAGCAAAGCTTCTTGAGGCTTTATATCCTCTACAGGGGCATCTAGTGGACAGAAGAATTAAATATAGACCATCAAGCTGTAATGGTGGCATGAAGTGGTTTGTGCCTACTTTTTAAACTGAATTGAATAAATATACCTTAACTTTTTTTTTTAAATGACAATGGTCTCAAGGAAATGGAAATAATAAAATAAGGGATGATAGCAGTGAATGCGCTTGTAAATCTAGAACAATGATGTCCAGCAGAGAGTTTTTATTAAGGAGCAATTGTTTACAGTTCTGGTGATGTTAAGTCAACTTCTTTTTTTGGGTACTGAGGGGATGACTTATCCAGCCTTTAAAAACACTCTTTCACATGGCACGGATGAGGCCCTCGGCGAGATCCGAGTCGCGTTCTGAATCAGTCACCTGGTACTTTCAGCCAGCGAGGCTTCATACGTAATCATCTACATAATCAAATCACGCTCCGACAGACGGCTCACAAAATATTTCCCGGATTACTCGGCGTGCGCTCAGGCGCCTCGGCACTGCAAGTCAAATCTCTAGTTTGTATGCAACTAAAAAAGCAGATCAAGTTTCTATATTTACAGATTTGTGTAAGATGATTATTCGGCCAAGTTAATAAGTGTTGACTTTTTGAATTGCTATAATGAATAAATACTTGACAGCACTTCTTTTAGTTTTGGTTATTTCAGTGGACAGATGTTGCACAAGTGCAGACAGTGGCAGAGCTTAGTCCAGGAATTTACTTGCATTTAAGTGCTTGTTTGTGTGACTATGGTGGCTACCTTTTGTATCTTGCTTCTGTTTGGAGCATCGCTGCAAACAAAATGCAATTTGAAGAGGACTTGTAGAGACAGCATAGGGGCAAATGTGACACCTCCTGTATATGATAACAAGAAAAAGCATACATTTTTTCCTCCTACTTTCCCATATTTCACCTGTTGCTCCTTGTTTTCACTTTACAGGCAGGTGACACAGTATGCTACCTTTGAGGAGAAAAGTCACCATCAGTCGCTGCCCAGTTTAAATGCTCCCAGGAATAAACCACAGTTCTCTTGCTGCAACTGATCAAACTCATCCCAGCTGGATCTCCACATCTTACAGAGTGTGAAGTCACAAGTTTAATGACAAATACAACAGGAACAAATCATCGGTGTGAATTCCCAAAACGGTTTTACATATGGATGAAATGAGCAAACAAAACACAAGATTACATGTCAGCCACTGGACTTTATAATAATCAGTATAAACTTCCTTTAGCCCCTTTCAGACATGCACTGGTAATCTGATGGCTACTGAATGCATTGGTGTCATAAATTACCACCCAAATGATTTTCTGTAACATTTTGAAATAGTAATCTGACTAGATCAGATCTATCAGCGTCACTTTCCAAATGGTTAGTCAGAAAAGTCAAACAGACACAAATTGCTGCAGTAGATTAAGTTGGCTTAAGATCAATATTGATAGCAACCGTGTTATTAAATGCAAAATAACTGTTGAAATTCCTTTCCATCTGATTATATTGTAATTATACTATTAATTTAGTACATTTTAAACCCCTCAGAATCCAAATGCCTTAATATCGTCACTGTAACAGATTTCTGAAGCCATTAATGTCACATATCTCATGTCTGAAAGGGGGTTTCTACTTACTTGATATCATTCATACATTTTACCAGACTCACACTTCCATGTTGTCAAGGTAATGCAAGCAAGTTGTTAAAAATGAAAGACAGATGTGAAAGTGAAGTAAAATGTGTGAGAAGGGATGAAATGTATAGTATACTGCTCCAAAAAATTAAAGGGACACTTTTTAGTCAGAGTGTAGCATCAAATCAGTTAAACTTCTAGGACATTGATTTGGTCTGTTTAGTAACAGAGAGGGTTTTTAATCAGTTTCAGATACTTTGGTGTTAACGGAATTAGCAAAGGAATGTTCTGCTACCTGCAACATCCTCCAGCATAACCGGTTTGGCAGTGGGTCAGTGATGGTCTGGGGTGGCTTATCCTTGGAGGGTTGCAGAGACCTCCAACGAGCATGATGAACCCTGACTGCCATTAGGTACTATGATGAGATCCTCTGACCCATTGTCAGACCATATACTCCTGCAGTGGGACCTGGGTTCTTTCTGATGCAGGACAATGCTCGGCCTCATTTGGCTGGAGTGTGTCAGCAGTTCCTGCATGACAAAGGCATTGATGCTATGGACTGGCCTGCCTGTTCACCAGACCTGAATCCAATCCAGCACATCTGGGGCATCATGTCTTGTTTCATCTTCTGCTGCCACGTTGCATCGCAGACTGTCTAGGGTTTGACTGATGCCCTGATCCAGGTCTAGGATGAGATCCCTCAGGAGAACATCTGTCATTTCATCAGGACCATGCCCAGACATTGTAGGGAGTGCATACAGGCACATGGAAGCCAAACTGAACCTCATCTTGAATTGTCTTAAGGAATTTCCTCAGAAGTCAGGTCAGCCTGTGATCTGATCTTTCCAATATTATCTGAATCCAGACTTCCATGGGTTAATGATTTTGATTTCCATTGACCATTTTCATGTTATTTTGTTCTCAACACATTCGTAACGCATTCGCATGTAACGAATAAAGATTTTCAACTGGAATATTTCATTCATCAAGATTTAAGATGCATTGTTTAAGTGTTCCTTTTATTATTTTGAACAGTGCATGTATGCAAGTGAGGTTGGAAAGTGATATTTGTAAGTTTTTTTTTTTTTACACATAATTGCACATGGTGAAGGACGGAAAGGTGATAAATAACATGATTATGATGTGTCAAGAAGACAAATGTGAACCTTTTTTTCTAGTATGTTATGAACTGGAGCACTTACCCCTTATTATCTTATGTTTATGTTCAGGTTTGAAATTTCATCTACAGCATGTTGGTGGTGCACCCATTATAGAGAGAGATGGGTTGTAACTAAAGGCAATAATTGTTCAGCTGCATCTTTGTTTATGCGCAATGAATCCTGGTGCAATCTCTTGACAATACCGCAACAGTGTTATATTTCTTTTAGCTTTTTTTTCTTATATATTTAAAATTTTAGCAGATAATTTTCATCTACACAAATGCTATAACATGTAATTCATCATTTGCTATCCATAACAAATATCAACATAAAGCAAAGCTCTTCTTTGTATCCCTTAGAAATAATGTATGACTGTGATTCTGTTTAAATTAATATTTGAACTTGCCAAGTTGTTCCTACTGATGTTATAGTGTTGTTTTATTATATTAACCTTAAATTAACGTTATATCATGCATATTATGACCCTGTTGAATGGCAGTAAGGTGTCAATATGCTTCAAATAAAATTCTCGTTTGGATTCTCACACTGTGTCTGAATATAAACTTTCATCAAGATTTGAGATGGAGTGACTGTGAGACTTTTTGCACAAATGAAAATCATAAATGTAACTCAGTCATTTATTTCCAAGGATATAAAACTTTTTTCTCCTAAATGTCTATATTGATGTTACAGATAGTGGAACTTTGAACCTGCAAACACTGCAGTCAATGTTATGTTTATTTTTAGTATCATTTAAAGGTAACTTTTTGCCACTAGGGGGCTAAACCTGTAACTTCCCAAGGGCCACACAACACTATTGCACGATTAAACAGTCTTTCTCTTTCTGGCCTCCTCAGACTCCATGTTCGCCCTCTTACTTTGTTCAGATATGACAAACTTTCAAGGAAAAAGTAGCATGAACCACAGCCCACTTTGTTTTATAGCTGTAGAGCAAAGCGCTGCAGGTCACATGATCCCATGAGAGACGGTCCGCTCATGCCAAGTTACATTGCTTGTTTTTGAAGAGGGCAGCCCCCTTGGAGCGTCGACAAGTGTCAAACACTGTATTGACCCCAGAAATCATCATTGATACTCACATAAGTCTAATATTTCAGTTAAAAGTTTAATTTTGGGAGAAATTACAGGTTTGGGACCCCTAGTGGCCAAAAGTTACACAGTATCCCTTTAAGATATATTGTGACTTTCAAGCCATCCCATAATATAAACATGATGACCAAACTGCCCTAATTAAAGTGGGGGGATTCTAAAAGTATCATTAAAGCACTGATTTAGCCTTGTACTATCTCTGTCCTACTATTACATCATCTGACTTCTGGACCCAGTGATATTAGATTTGTTTTTCTGCCTTGTCTGCCATTTAAGTCTCAAAGGACATGACAAATCATTAGATCAGATATTTTCCCCTTGGTTGATGCTTTAAAAGACCCTCTGGTTAGCCATACTCCCCAAGCGTCTTGAGATGTCTCTTAGCGTAGCTGTTTGAATAACCAACATATGTTAGGGATTTGGCTGTGTGTGTATTTGAGTGTGTGTTTAGAGCTGGCACGGGTTCCCGTCTACACTTCCCATCTGTTTACATTGTCATGTGCTTGATGAGGCGAGACCACTCATTTGTCAAACAACATGTGGGGTAGCAAAGGAGGGATGGGGTGTGTGAGGAGAAGCAGCCGAGAATGTGTGTGTGTGTGTGTGTGTGTGTGTGTGCGTGTGTGTGTGTGTGTGTGTGTGTGTGTGTGTGTGTGTGTGTGTGT
>JAOXYM010000012.1:12827384-12842124 GCA_028567055.1 Leptatherina wallacei | reverse complement strand
TGTGTGTGTGTGTGTGTGTGTGTGTGTGTGTGTGTGTGTGTGTGTGTGTGTGTGTGTGTGTGTGTGTGTGAAGAAAAAACATACTGAATTTGATGTATGTGTGTTTGTAAATTGTATGCGAAACACAAAATGTACACAGAATGTATTTAGCATTTATATATGTATGTCTGAGACAGAGAAAAGGGATTATTTTTCATTCCTGTATTTTGGTGTGCATATGAGCTAGAGGGAATGGAAATCACCTGTTTTGTGTGTGTATGAGATGGGGGTGCACATGTGTATGCAGTAGTGCTCAACCAGGCAGGTGTTTGTGGTTGATACCTGCAGCTCCTGCAGTGTTGATCACCTCAGCATGGTACCTCACCTTGGGAGAGAGACAGCTCTAAGCTCATTAGCACACACACTTGCACACACACACATGCAAACACACTTGCACACACTCCACACAGATGCACACATAGGGGGCTACCTGAGGAGGTTGCGTCACAAAAGAAATGCAGGAAAAAGAGGAGAGGAGAGGATGGTTTGCTACATGAAAGATGAGGGACTTGTGAAAAACAAAGAGAAAGATGATGGATAGAGGAAGCACCTCCATGGATCAAAAAAGAAAAGTAGCAAGAAAAGCAAAAAGCATCTTCATAGAACAAAGGCTTTGAAAGAAGGTAGAAAAGAGGGAGGTGGGAGACATAAATAACAGAGTACAAGAGAAAGGAGGAGAAGGGGAAGGAGGGGATGTTGGTTTGAAAACAGCATAAAAGGGTGTAATGGTTTTAAAGGCTCTGTTTTTATTCACACTGCCTGCAGCTGCACACCTGTTATCCCCAGCTCAATTTCATCAAGGTGCATTGTGGCTTATTGTCGTTTTGCTGCTTTAATGTATCTGATGTCCACAAACTCAGCAAAGAAAATACAAATAGTGATTGAATGATGGTTGAAGCTGATTTTCATTATGTAGCATCACAATAGATTTCTGGTAAATATTTCTTCATTATAAAAAACAGGGGCTGCATGTTAGCACCGTTGCCTCACAGCAAGAAGGTTCCTGAATTGGATGCCTTTCTGTGTGAAGTTTGCTTGTCCTCTCCATACATGCCTGGATCCCTCCAGGTACTCCAGCTTCCTCCCATAGTCCAAAAACATGCTTGCTAGGTCAATTGGTGTATCTTAATTCTCCGTAAGAGTGAGTATGAGTGGTTGTTTGCCTCTCTGTGTTGGTCCTGCAATGGACCGCCTACCTGAGTGTACCCTGCCTCTCACCTAGTGGTCGTAGGTATAGGCTCCAACCCCAAAGACTGAATCCCCAGAATGTGCTTGCATCATGCATACTGTAGCATTATTGTAGAGAAAGTTGTCTACACGACAGTTACTGCTAGACAGAGATCAGTATGGGTTCAGTCTGATGAACGATCTTAGTAGTAATGTGTCAACCGATAGACATGTACTTTATAAATCCCCTGAGGGAATTTGTTTTTGTGTAAGCTCATACCATGGAGCTGCGTAGTATGAGCAATCTATGACTTCAAAAGTCCCAGATACAAGAGAAACATGTCACATAGTGTGAACAAAAGCTTTTATAAATCCACTGTGGGCTACATTGCTTATTAGCACCAAGTAGCTTACAAAATACTGGCATATAAAACAAAAACATGTGGAACGCTTAACAGATGAAGACCCAGGAGCTGTAAAATCCCCCAAAAAAAGAGTTAAAGAGTGAATGAGCAGGTTTACATTACACTACAAAAGAATGATTGTGTTTGTCACTGAATCAGGACTTTTAAAATGCATGTAAACATATTCCAAGAGAAATCGTCTGAAAGGACTAACAAAGCTAGATAATTTGATTGGTAATCAACCCACTCCTGCATGTATATGTCAACCAGACTCAAATGGGCCAAAGTACATGCTCAGAAGTAACCTTTTTTTTTGCCTCCTTTTGTAAAAACTTTAAAGCATAAGTATATCATTAAGTAACCTATTGGATATAAATCTACCCGGTAATTCAATTTACTTGTTTTCTTAAATAAGACAGTAATTCTTAATTGTCTACATGTAGGCAGTATGTGCCTCTTTTCTAGGTCTAGGTCTTGTGACACATCGTTAAATCTTAAAAAAAAAAAGTATTTCCATAGTGAGCGCCGCCTGACACACCACTATGAACAGGTCCTCACAATTGTAGAAATTCATTTCGACATGCTCACACCCATACTGTACACATAAGCTGAGCAGTATGCAGAGAGCACCTTTTTTGTGTGGCGATGAGATAAATAGGATTAGGGATTTGGGAGATTTAGGGGGAATAATCCGTCTGTGTATCGGAGAGAGGCAGCAGCAGTGATGATCAAAAGAGAATGTTGTGATTCAGAGCTCAGAAATCTCTGGATAGACCAAAAACTTGGAGTGACATTTTATCCTTTTTTCCCTCTAAGGATCAGCTTTCATTTTGTCACTGTGACTGCTGTAATTGCCACATAATCACCTCATTCTGTTCAACACTGTGTGCGTGTGTGTTTCTGCAAGTGTTTGTGTGTTAGAGCCAGGGATAGACAGAGAATTATATATTCACAGTAATTAATCTGATTTACAGTTTACATCAGGGGAGAGACATGGAGCTAGTCTGTTTGTTTTTGGAGTTAGTATTAAGCTGAGGATTGGATTCAGTCATTTAACACACAGTTGATTTGAACAGCTGCTGTACTCTGTGGCTATCTACATCATACCTCCATATTACTACAACATAGGCTGAAATACCCCCCAAAAAACTGAACACTGCTTTCTCTTTTTTTTTGCAAACTGGTTGACAGGGCCGCCCAACCTGTTCATACTTTATCTTGACTTTCAGTTTGACTTGATGCCGTGAGAGACTAAAGATCAACCCAGAAGCCTGGATAGAAAACAGAAACAGCAAAGATATGTCAAGTGTTTTCACAGGAAAGGCAGAGTTATTGTCACTGCATTTCACTCTGTTTAAATCCAAAACCAGGTGACCTTTTCAGGTCAGTGGCTACACAAACGTAAAGACACATTGACACAGACTGTCTCACTGGCTTACACTTTCTCTCTGACAAACAGGTTAGAGCAAAAACCTTGTGGCTGAACAAACATACAACGCAACACACTGCACAACATGTATAGTTCTGAACAGAAACAACCAGGAAAATTATTATGATCTCCGATGACATGCTGGGAGCAGCCAGCTGCTTGTACTAAAATGCGTAATTTCTTCCGAGATGGCCCAAGGAAGAGTGTAAAAGAACATTTTGGTTGACATCAGTTTGTGCAGCCTCACATCACAAACTTTATTGCTCACCGTTTTCCTTTTTATGTATTCTTTACTGCCATGTCCAATTTGTCTCCAGTGCCAGATACAAATATAAAAACACTTCGAAAAAATCTTTATGAGAACAACTGGCTGCAACAGAATATGAAAACTTTAGATTAGAATATTTACATAATTTGCTTTCGAGTCTGTTGTAGCCTTTTGTAAAACTAAATGACATAGAAACTCTAAAGACATGCATGTGAGAGCATGTGTCTGCAACAAACCAACAGGGTATGCAATTGTTTTTATGGATTTGTCTGTCTGATAGCAGATGACACAAGAACTGTTGAGCCAGTTTTCATGAAACAGTCAAGAGGTCAGCTTGGCTTTTTGGTGCATATTTACATCATTTCAGAAAAACATCTAAATATTTATGATGGGACTCCTTTTTGATTCTCAATTAGTAGGGGAGTTAATTATTGACCTTCTGATTGGCAATGATTAAACTGTAAAGAGTAACTACATCATGGAGTTAAAAAACGTCATATGTTGACCAGAGAATAAAATACTTTTGGGTTACAGACTTCTTCTGTCTTGAGGTAATTTAAACTAATGGAATGTTTATCTGTTGCAGCATGGGAGCAGTGTTCCTGAGTCGCTGTCTTTACTGGATGTGTTTAATCTAATGTTCAAAGCATTAGATCTCAGCATCAACCAAAGCTTGCCTCAGAAACAAATTCACCTCTCACAGGTGTTTCACTCTTCTATGGTGGCAAGTCAGTAAAAATAAGATGCTTATATGCAACTTCAAGACCAATCATTCCCAAAATACTGGACCCTGCCCTGTTCGTCATGCTGTAACTTGCAGGACCATTTTATTATTTCACATATCACTTTTCTCAGTTTGTTGCAGCACTCCAATCTCAGTCAAATCAAGATTATGGCCCCTCGTGATTTTAAGGATGCAGAAGGGCCAACGACATTAAGGACTGTGTGGTTGTAACATTCAAACTTTGGCCTAAATGATAAAATAAAATAAGGAAACAAGTATGATTGTGATAAACACTAATGTTTGCTTGATAACAATGACATTCCTCCGACATGTATCCTCACTCATCAATATTATCTACATTATGAGGCAGATGACAGCTCTCAGGTGACTTATTTTTCCTTATTTCAGTAGGCTTAAGTAGTTTTGTTGTGGAGCTTCATCTACAAGGCAAGACAAGGCTAAAATTCTTCTCTGCTGACTATTGAGCTTTTTATTTCTGTATGTGGAGGCAAATCTAAATCCAAATCTTATTTACAAATATGTAATTGAAACTATTTTGTTTGCAGTCTCCAACGGATCAACAGGTTTCAAGTCACCTTGTGTTCTTGAGCAAAACTACAAAGACTCCAGTTACAAAAAAACCAGATTTATTATCTACACATTTCAATCATTTTAGATTTGCTACCTTAAGACCATTTAGTATTTCTCCTGATTAGATGTAAAATAAGTAAAAAAAAACAGTTATTTCTAAAACATGTCTTGCCAGAAAAAAAAATATGTACATTTTTACAGACAAAAATAGATTTTAAAAAAAGAAACAACAACAAACTAAAAAACTAAATGCAAGGTCATGTAATAAAGGAGTTTAAAATGGTGGACTCTTGAAACTGGAGTATCTGGACCTTTTCTAAACACCTCCATAAGTCTGAAAAGTAATCGAATCTCATAATTTTACAAAATTCTTTGTAACATGAAAAATATGACAGGGTTTATAGCTAATGTCCCAGTCTGAGAACTTAAGTTTAACAAGTGACAGTATATGGCAAAAAGGGTGTCATGTGTTTAATGTTTATAGTCAAAAAGTTATTTTTTACTCTTTTTCACTTTCCACAAATACAAGATTAAACTGTACCTTAAAATAATTGTAATGTTATGTAGCAGTTTATTTAATAAGACAACAAGTGTTTCACAGATTGAAAAAGGCAGGGCCAGGGCGAGCTCACAACAGTACAGACCTGTTAATCCTGTTCTGCTCATAAAAAGTGTAAAAGCTACAAACTGAACAAAAGAAATCACGGTATGAAGGATTTCATCACAGTCCCGTCTCTTCTCCTTAAATAAAGTAGTTTTATCCTCAGTCCTGCTAAAAAAGACTTGAGAAATTACGTGGTCCAACCATGTGAAAATATAGGAGTTGGGAATTAAGAAATAATCTGTTGAATCAGGTATTTTAGCAAAGACGTAGTAATGGAATTTGAAAAATAACTCTGTCTCTGAAACTCTTACATCAGGTTTCCATTAATTGTTCTTTTAACCAGGATTATAAAAGGGGAAACAAAAACATGTATTTTTAAAAACAAAATTAATCCTTTTGCAACAAACCTTTTATAAACACTGTTTATGAAGCTTATGTCTTGGTACTTTCAACATGTTTCCCTCTGATATTAGTATGAACTGATTCATCATAAAAGCTTGTAGCATTGTCAGACAAGTCAGCCTTCAGAACGCTTCGAACGTCCCACTTGGGTATTTAAGTAAAGAGTGTAGATGGACAGCTGCCACTACAGTGCAGTTAGTAAGAGTAGGACTTTAAGTTAAGACAGAGAAGGTACTTTTCTGACTATGTAGGCATGTCAGAAAAGCAAGCTGAGGTTCTAAGGTCACTGAGTCCATGGTGAGAGATCAAGAGGTTGTGAGCACTGTCTAAAGCAAAATACAAACCAACATAATCTGCATCCACTGCTTGTAAATTGTTTAATCGCTTGTTACCTTCTCTCTTGTCGCTCAAAAATTCTGCTAATTTCTGCCCACTGTTTGATCTTTTAGTTCATTGTTGGGTCTTTGCTTCTGGTTGTGACACCCAATTTCATGTATTTCAACATCTCCAGTCAGTACACCGTCATCAGAAGACCTGGTTTCAATCAAAGAGTCCCCTTTGGTCACTGAATCCCAGCTGGTCCACAGCAGAAAGAAGACTCCATCATCCACATAGGTCCACTATCTCCATTAACATCGAACAGCTCCAATTAATTCCCAGCTGATATGGAGTCCTGCTCACGCTCACAGGCACAATAAATATGCAAACATCAAGTCTTTTGCCTCCTTCCTGTACCTCTGCAGCAGTTGTAACAGTAAAGAATGCCAGTGAAGCCCCTCTTGTCTGGCTCCATGTGAACATTTCTAGACAGGTAGAAGATTTATGGGAAAGAGAAAAAGTCCTTGCTTTCTTTCCATATTTTCAGTAGATGACCTCATAAACTGTGGCTTTTTTGTCCCCTGAACCAGTAACAATGTACTTGTCATCCACAGATATGTCACAGCTTAGTACCGAGGATGATTCTTTAGACTGAGGAGGAAAAATGAGTAGAAAGAGAAAAAAATTGTCACCAATAAAGAAAACTTTCTCATGAAACTTAGGAAAGTGGCTACTATGAGTGAAATAATGTTTAAGTGTTCAAATTAATCTCTTCAAAAATATTAAGTCTTATGCTGTCGCTCAAATTATAATTTTTGAGTGGTTTAGAAGATGCAATAGCTATCACAACATGCTTGATAAATTTGTCACAGCCATGATGATGCACTGCAAGAGATGGGAGGTGTTACAGCCCAAAAAGGAATATTTCATCATATATTCCAACAGCAGGGATTATAAGCTATGCAAATATGTGTGATTAAAACTCTAAATGTACAGAGAATGCTCTGTGATGACAGCATTGTGACTAATATTATTCAAGAACTCATGTCATGGCTGTAATGCAGTGCTGGTGGAAATGCAGCTCAGCCTATTTAAAATGAAGCAGTAAATTCATTTTATATCCCTTTTGATAAGTTCTATATTAAAAAGTGTTGTACTTTACAAACCTGAAATATGCTGGCTCCATAGGGTGTTCTCCATGCATTCAATAAGTTGTCCTTTCCTGTACTCACAAACCATTTGCCTGAGTAGAGAAGAATAAGAAAAGTTCAGCTGAAAAGAATAGACAATGTTTAAGAACCCATGTGAAAAGTGAAACAAAACTTAATGTGCTATTAATATTTTTTCATGTTCAAAGCTGATGTCAAACTGAGTTGATCATATTCAGAGATTCTGGAAAAGTTTCTTTTTTATTTTCTTTTATAAACTAACTATTCAAACCCCATTTGAGTTGTTTGACTGCTCAGAGCTCCTTCACATGCAAACATCTTTTCTCCAATCTGGTAAAACAGTCCCACACATTTAATGACAAACAATGTAAAGAACGCAGGATTAAATGGATCATGAAAACCAGAAAGGCTTGATTGTAGTCCTGTTAGCATGATAATAAATGGAAATACACCTGGACACAATCAAGCTTTTTCATCAGCTAGTGAAACTGTCATGGCTCCTGAAACTGGATCACATGTGTGTAGCATTTACTTTTCTACTGCACATAATTCAAAAGACCACAAAATTATCCCCACTGTTGAAGGCTCCAGTTTCCCTCCTACTATGAATAGCCACAACTAGATAAATAAAACAAATTCTACTTAATGCATAAGCTTTTTTATGCAAAAAGATCTTTATAGCATGACAGATAAAGAAAACACATTTAAACATTTTTAACTGTCTGAAAACACCTTAAAGCGCTTTTTCTCAATTTGATCCTAAGGACCACAATCTAGCAGGTTTTCCATGTATCCCTACTCCAAAACACCCGACTCAAATTAATAAGTCACGGTGTAGAACTTGATTGGCTGTTACATCCATTTAATTTGATGCAGTTGTGTTGAAGCAGGAATACATTAAAAACCTGCTGGATTGGGGCCCCCGTAGCACCAAATTGAGTATCAGTGCCTTAAAGTATAGGGTTTAGTCATTTAAACCAGACATTCAAAGCTCAAGCCAAGGATATGTGATGCCATGTCCTGGTAGTTTTTCCCATTTCCTGCTTATCCCAATACCAATCTAATCTCTCATTCTGAAAAAATAGCTAGTTTTTATTAAGACTAAAACAAAAATAGGCAGGGTTGAAAAACAAAGGAAACACTAGAAAACAACCTAAAATTGACACGGCAAGTTGCTTACCACAGTAGGCAAACTGCAGGGAGAGAACACAGCTCTCGTGTAGATGGAGTTGGTATTTATCAGGCTTGGTGACATGTAAGACCTCAACATTGCTGCTCTCCATTCCTACAGCTAGCCATTCTCCTGTCGGACAGTAGCCAAGAGAAAAGATCTGGACAGAGGAGAGAAGAGCATCAGCAATAAGTATTTGATCAGCTGTTGACGCTTTGGTTCACAAGATATTCCACTTTTAATAAAGATTTGATATATGTATATACACTGCCTGGCCAAAAAAAAGTAGCCACCAAAAAAAATCGTTTCACACTCTAATATTTCGTTGGACCGCTTTTAACTTTGATTACAGTACACAGTCAATGTGGCATCATTTCGATAAGCTTATGCAATGTCGCAAAATATATTTCCATCCAGAGTTGCACTAATTTTTCACCAAGATCTTGTATTGATTATTGGAGAGCCCGACCAGCACATCCCAAAGATTCTTCAGCACATCCCAAAGATTCTCAAAGGGGTTCAGGTCTGGACTCTGTAGTGACCAGGGAAGAAAAAATCCATTGATGGAATAACCTGGTCATTTAATATATTCAGCTAGTCAGCTGACCTCATTCTTTGGGCACATTATGTTGTTGAACCTAGACCTGACCATCTGCAGCAGTAACTTGTACAGTAGGCACTAGGCATGATGGCTGCATCACTTTATCTGCCTCTTTTCTTACCCTGATGCTCCCATCACTCTGGAACAGGGTAAATCTGGACTCATAAGACCACATGACTTTCTCCCACTGCTCCAAAGTGTTGTTTTATTGGTTTGTGTAAAGCACTTTGGAGGCTCTGGCTGTATAAATGTGCTTTAGAAATAAACTTGGCATTGACAGAGACAATCTTTATGCTCCCTTGATAAATGAAGTCTTTTTCTCCAGTTACAGTCACAGTTTAGTAGTTTTCTTATGGCTACACAGCTGTTCAGTCCCAATCGCTTGAGTTCCCTTCACATTGCTCATGTGGAAATGTTCTTACTTTCACTATTACACATATCTGTGAGCTCTACTGCTGTTTTTTACCATATAATTTTAAGTGATCACTCATCAATATCAGTCAGAATTATTTTCCAACAACATTTCTTCCTCAAGGAAGATGGTTACCCACTATAATTATTGTTTTAAAAAATACGTTGGACAGTTCAGAACCCAATTTCAGTAGTTTTTTAAATCTCTTTAGATTTTTTCTTGTACCCGTTTGATTAGTTAAATCCAGGTGGTAACTTTTTTTGGGGCCAGGCAGTGTATAATATACCAAACAGTTTTCAAGTTTAGTGAATGAAATTAAAGGTAATGAAATACATTTCATATTTCAAAAAACTCTGCTACAACAATAATTTCCCTCAAAAGGGATAAATAAAGTATTTTTCATTTCATTTCATTCATTCCTATTACAAATCATTATTAATGTTTATAAATTAATTATTATAAATGTGTACCTGGGACGTAAAGTCATGCTGCTGCAGCTGCCGTCCCTCCCTCAAATCCCAGGAGCGCACAGTGTTGTCCAGGCCTCCGGTCCACAGCTTGGTGCCATCATTGGAGATGTCGATACAGCTGGCTCCATCTGTGTGGCCCTGGAACTGCCTGCAGGAAACACATTCAAGTTCTTAGTAAAATAAAGGAATAGATGTTTAAACAGAAACAAAAAGGCAGCAGGTTGCACAGGCAGTTTGTGTGAATTGCAGGCAACCAAATGCAAAAAGCTCACAGGATTTCTCTTCAGCAGCCTTTCTTGTCACACAAATGCTAAATTTTCAGTCTCTTAAAGCCATCATTTGCAATCACAAGTGTTAATCATCCAGAAATTAGTAAACAGATTAAAGGTTGCCTACAGGAGGATAGAAAAGCCTAGAAAATTATTGTTGGTGTCCTGAAGATTTTTATCAATATTAAGCATCTGCAAAGACTGGCTCTGAAAATGAGCACACTGCATGAATTACCCATCCCTGTAGGATAAAAATCATACAATGAACTCTTACCTAACAAGTGTCTGGTTGTGTAAATCCCAAACTGCAATATTTCCATCACTGCAGCAAGAGAAGCAGACCTTAGAATCTGGGCTGATGGCCAAAGCGTAGCAAGCTGGTGCTGATGATGTTAGCTCTGCCTTAATTCTTGGAGTGGGAGTAGCCAAATCCCAGATTGACAACGTGCTAGCTTCGCCGCCCACAATGAGAGTCCGACCATCGGGGAGAAGACGACAAGAGCGGATGTAGTTGTCTCGGTTCTGATAGGATGGGGACAAAATGTTTTTTTTTTATATTCTGACTAAACTGCATTTTATGTAAATACATTTAATAAATCATAAAATATCTTGCAGGTCCATACAAACATGCTCTGTGACTGGTTGGAACAATTTTTACCATTAATCAAACAAAGATTTCTCTTACTCCACTTATTTGTACTGTGTTAACGCCCACAGACCCCAACAACCTCACTCACCAGGCAATCAAGTTGGGACACAGGGCTCTTGTTTCCTGGGTGACTAATGTCCCAGACCTTGACACAACCCTTTCCTCCTGTGTAAACGTGCCGGGTGGGGTTACTGATGGTGACGGCACAAACAACCTCTCCGTGGTTCAGTGTGTTGATCTGACGGGCATGACGAGGGATTCCTGGTCCCACTAAAGCATCTGGGGGGAACGGAACTGGCTGCATCTGACCATCAGCCGCAACATGAAAGGAGTAAGCACTGATAACACAGAGGGGAAAGGGATGAGATTACATGTGGAAAAGAAGAAGCCCAAAAAGAATAAAAAGTTTGGGGAAAAATTTTTTTTCTTTAAAAGTAGTTTTTTTCTTCCCCCCAAGGTTTTATTTACATACAAGGCAGCACAAACACACTTACGGTTTGCCGCCAGGAATTCCTGTGAGACTAGGAGGCATTCCTGGGACTCGCATGTGAGGATGAGGATCAAAACCAACCTTCAAGAGAGAACACATTTTATGAGCACTGTGCAAACATGTCCATGGGAACTGGCAATATGCACACACAGGTCAAAACTAACCTGTGGAACAGAACATAAACACTCATGAGCACAAACCAAACATACACCCTCAAGCACACACACTCTGAATTCAAAGGACAAGTGTAAGAGACTGCAAACACACAGGCAGAGCTGTCAGTGCTTGCGCTACCTCTCCTCCCAAACCTTGTCCAACACACACTCTTATACCGCTGCCGAGTACACAACCTAAGTTGCTATCAAGTGTTGCCCAGACACAGCTGTGAGTCTACTAAGCCTATTTAAACAGTGTAATGAACACTATGCAAATAACCAAGAGTGATGAGGTGATTGAACGTAATGCTCACTAGCACATCCACTGTATAAATACTATCACAAAGACCACTGAAATGCAGCTGTGCAACTGTTGACACATTACACACTTTACAATATAAAACATACAGTGGTTATGGGAAGAATTCACATGCCATAATGTTGAGCACCTGAATTACACTTCATGTCATTTTTTCCAACAATGAAATAGGGCTCAAAGTAAAACTTGCAGTAGAATTAAAAACAGATTTAAAGTAAGCTAAATTTAAAATGTGAATTTATTAGTCTTCACAATTGAAGTTTACCAATGACTTGAGTGGAGAACAGCTGTATTAATTCAAGGTGATTTTAACAAACATGTTGGACAAAACCTACATTACACATGTAAAAGCTGTTCAGTTGCAGAAAAGTCAGAATCAGGGAGCCATACAAAACATTCAATAGCACAAAGCAACTGGATATGTCAGAGTGTCATAAAAGTCCCATTTTAAAAATGACAGAGCTAAAAATGATAATAGAAGGCATGGTTTGAAAAACCCTTTGTTTTTTGCTTACATTCACAATGCAACTTAACAGACTGAAAATATTTTACAAAGAAGAAAGGGGTAAAAAAATACATTTGTACACTTTTGACACCAGGCTACTGACACATTGTGAGGGCTCCAATTACTTCCAAAAATAAACTTTACTAAATACTGACTAGAGAAAAGGGAAAAATAATAGTAAATAAACTTAATTTTCCCAGTTTGTATTGAGATACATTCGTCAAGATTTGTTTTCATGTCATTTTTAGTTGATCTGGGTAAAAACAAAAAATGACATTCTTTGTAGTACTGAAAAATGTGACAATGTCCAAATATAAACATTTCTACCCAATTAAATATTTTATATACTTAAGGAAATTAACGAAATGAATTCCTTGAATCCAGCTTTTTCAGATTTGATTTTGCGGAAGTTAACTTTGTGATTGTAATTGAAACATACAATGAAATGTGAGTTCACAAAAAATAAATAAAAAGAGACCCTTATTTCCCACTCACCATTGGTGAACGACCATATGCAGCCACGGCGGCGGCAGCTGCAGCACTCATTTGAGGTGACATGCTGTGCAGTCCAGCAGCATAGGCTGCAGCACTGGCTGCACCAGCTAGTTCCCCGTTCATCCCTGCAGCATGGGGCAACATACCAAATGCACCTGGATATGGACCTGGTACAGCCATGGGAGTTCGCAAACCTGCAGCTGAAGGGAACATTGATATTACCGTCATTGCAGAAGCAAAACTCTGAATTTCCACAATTGAAATTAGGCAAAAGTCTTATATCAATTATGTCAAGCCATTTGACCTTAAATAGTGAGGTTTAACTTTTATTACAATCCAGAAAATGTAACTTATTACCTTCTGCAACATATAAGCACATTGAAATAACACCATCTTTAACATAGGTGACCTATAAATGTTTATACCAGACTTACTAGGCGCATGTGGTATCTCAATGGATGGGGGTTTAGACAGACTTGGTCGGATGCCAGGTGTGGAGCTTGGACCAGGGGTAGAGTCACCTCTTGGTGTAGGCGTACTTGACTTAAGACCTGGTGTACCTGCCTTATCTCGCTGCCACACACAGACATAATAAATGTTTAATATACTATATCAACTCATTTACTGGAGCAAACCATTTATTTGCCAAAACAAATGATAATTTTTACCACTGCCATCTCTTTGGACTTAAGGGAGGAGGAGCTGGCTGATGAGGCGGTAGATGCTGGGCTACAGGGGTCTTTCTTGAGAAGCCGGGCTTTATCCAAGCCATTTTCCCTGGGGGAGGGAAGAGGTGTGCCGCGAGGGGAAGCTGGATCCTGGTGGATTAAAAAAAAACAACAAAAAAACAATTAAATAGGTGAGAGCATTATAGCAGCACAAAAATAGTTTGTGCATTTTCCTGGGCATGACAAAACCACACCATAGAGCAGTCATTTTAAAGTAAAGTAAACCACCCCTTCCCCAACCAACGAGTGCGCGCACACACACACGTAAGTACCACTTTATGCCGTTTAACTTTAGGCATCGTTGTCATAGCAAAGAGCAATGTTTACAAAAAAGAAGAGAAAAGAAAATCCAAAACATACCTCATTTGATACGTCCACCACTAAATTGTCATCACTTTTGTCTCCGTCGCTATCCTAATAGAAACAATCAGATTATCAGCTGGCACCCAAATTGAAGAAAGATTGTATTTTTATTTTTCATTTTTGTAAAAAAAACAAAAAACACACCATACATAGTAGAACTATTTCTTACATAGTGGCTAGAGTCCTTGTCATCCACCTTGCGTTTTTTGGTGTCATTTGGAAAGTCAGGTCCATTGCGTCGTTTATCCGAGTTCCTAAGACTTTCCGGCAACAGAGAATTACTCTGCAGACAGGAGCAAAGAATGGGGGAGTAGAGAGGCAGAGCCCAGTGGGATAGGGTGAAAAGAGATTTAGAAAAAAGACAAGTAGAAAAGAAAGAAAACAAAGAAGTTTGGAGGACAAAGATGGGAGAGAGAGAAAAAAAGTATTTCAAGAGATGAGACAATATAGCCATTTAGGTTGTGCTTTGCTGTGTGCATTTTGTAAGAGCTCACTAAACTGCCAGATCCATCTACCACTGATTACAAGAGCTGTTCAGCCATGTGTAGAGCAGGTTAGAAAAACAGGCTCTTGCTTGCAAATAGGTTAACAGTTCACAGAAGCATGAATTAAGCAGCACTAACACTTTAACAGCAACCTCTTTTCTCACTTGACCAAAGCCAGTCACAGCCAAACACAAACAAATGCCTCTGAAGTTGATGATTACATTAAGTGGCTCTCAAAATCTATCAGTGCTCCCTCTCCTGGCTCTGACAAGCTGCACTGGCTGCAGTATGTGTGTGTCAGTTTATGTGGATGAGTGTGTGCACAGTGTGTAATTGACTGTGAAAGCTGTGTGTATGATCAAGTGTGTAATGGACTGCAAGTGTGTATTACTTGCATAACACTCTGTGTCCTAAGACCAGGCACACACATACCCCCCTTCCACACACACACACACACACACACACACACACACACACACACACACACACACACACACACACACACACACACAC
>JAOXYM010000012.1:12792340-12821485 GCA_028567055.1 Leptatherina wallacei | reverse complement strand
TTAAAGCATATTCATATACTGAGCAAATGTGTGCATAAAAAAACCAAGAAAACATGTCTTGAAGTGAGAACTATTGTAAAGAGTTTCCTTCGGTATAGTTTTTTAAATCTTTACCTCAGTTTGTGATGAGAATTTTGCACTATATTTTTGATTCAAGACCCTGCATCTGCTTTTTGTTCTCAATGAGAGTAAATCTGTCTGCTAGGTATGATGTCTCAATGGCAAATGCTTCATTATTGGGGGGGAAGGGAAGTTTGAGACGCAATGGCTTAATGAAAAACAAATCAGCACAAAATCTTTTTGTGTCGCTCACTTTTCTTTCCTCACCTCTGCAGCACAGCTGCAGCTCGACTGATGTGAGCTACAGATGTAAATGGGCTTTTTTCATTTTACATGTCAACACACCAGAAATAATTGAGACACAATTAAGTCCTACTACATGAAAACTTAAAAGAAAAGGACTGAAGCACACAAACTCCAAGTATAATTCTCACTGAAAACAAAAGCCTTGATGGTCTAATTAACACATAAATACTTAAAAGATTTCCCTGTTGTAGCCACAAATAAGTAGTCAAGATGTGATGGAAGTTGGGAGTATAACTGGTGGCCATTAATCACTATGTGTCAAAGTTTCAAAGATGTGATCTGAGAGGCTTGAGGACACAACCTAGCTTCCAACTAAATATCTATGATGTTCTGGAGTAACTACTAGGGAAAGAGTCCGACGAGCTGGAGGTTCAGTATAGTGAAAAAACTTGTAACGCAGTCTCTGCTGGCAATCAGCTGTATAGTATCAACATGCTACAATTTAAAAAGTCCCAAACACAAGAAAGGTGAACAATACAACAATCAGACGACAAAAAAACTTCTAGCCTGAATCTGACTTGAATTATATCACTTCACTTTAATTCTGAAATCTATGTTGCTTCATATGTCAAAGCCTCCAAATACTTAATGGTGCCTTCAAGGACACTTCATGAATTTAATCTATTCTCAAATGTGATGTTTGACTCATTGAAGCATCACAAACCAAAACAAAGTTTAAATTGATATGTTTAGACTTATATTTTACAACCTGGGATACATTTTGTTTAATCAAAAGGTATGTTGTACGTAACCCAAAAAGATACAAAAGGTAAACAGCACATATATACAGAAAATTCAGATTTGTGTATTAGGCCATGTCACCATAAATTAAATTTAATTCATTTTTGAAGGTATCTAATTTATAAAATCAGGTTTTTTTTTGTTTGTTTTTTAAGCAGATAAGGCACCAGGTGTTGGCTCAATTAAATTACCTTGAGACATTTGTCAGCTATGTCTGTGCAATAAGGTCATGGCCATGTAAACAATACTGTTTTTTGGGTTTTTTTTGGTTTTTTTTGCTTTGTTTTTCCACAATTCAAAGACAAACTTGTTCTGCGATCCCTTTGTGAGGTTCTGGAAAGATGGAGGCTATATCTAATCTTTCTCATAAAATCTAAGTATAATGAATGTAATAAGAGTGCTGGGCACTTACACAGCCATACTAACTATTAGGGCAACACACACAGAACAAATCCTCCTTTTCCACTAGTATTTTGTAGCATTTACACCGAGACAGTTTGTATAAGTAAAGAGAAATTAGAGGAATACACACTGTAGGTGGAAGCCCTGGCAGTCCACGTACCCCGATGACAGCATTAAGCTCTGCCATAGTCACCTGTTTGGCACGTTCCACGGCTTGTACCACCTGCTGCTGATGCTATAAAACACACAGACACAGGATTATCCCAAACACTGAGAGGTAGCTGATCAGTAAAGCTAGAAAAACAGCTAGAGTGCATAAATGGCAAACAACACACTGTCTGTAGCTCAAAGTCGCACACGTACTTACCTCCTGTGAGAGGAAGGGAATGACTTGTGCACAGATGGTGTTTAGTCTCTTGGCAATCTCAGTCTGATGAAAGCAAAAACATACAGAGATAGAGAGACACTCAGTTGTTGATAACATAATTGCATTCATTTAGGAAAGACAGCTGTTCAGTTACACCAATAGAGTGTGCCCAATAATACGCACATACACACACGCACACAAAGACACTGGAAACTGGTGCCTCCTCAGGAACAAATAAATAAATACAAAGAAGGACTCAGCAGACTATTATGCAATAACAACATTCATCTACTTATCGACATACAAATGTAGGAGGGGTCCATTTTTATCACTACTAACTCACATAGACGCACACATATTTAAAAAACAATTTAAGATTTTCCTCTAATTACCATTGTGATCTCAGGTTTCTCTCTTGTTTGCTGTATTTCTTTTGCTCTCTGTCTCTCTCTCCTTCGTGTCCTTCTTCCCATCAGCACTTCAACCTAATCTAATCAGCAGCTAACTTAGTTTGCTCTCCCCCAGTATCCATGCCAACACATCCGCTTGTCCCCTAAACCCCCGGAGGTGGCTACAATTGGTTGAAACCAGATACCCCCACAGTGGCATCAAATCAGATGAGGGGACTCAAATTACATATTATCCAATCAAATAGATACAAAATCCAAGGTAAAAAGAGGGAACTAGAGGATCCATGAACTGTACCAATGGCTCAACAGACACACACATCCCATCCCACATCAATAGAAAACATGTGAACAATTCAAAAGGGTCATCAATTGTAGTTGTGTAGGTCCCTAGGAAATGTTGGATGAATTTCATCGCCATGTCTTGAAAATGAGGAAGCATTGGTTTGTGGAGCTAAAACTCAATACTGCAAAACAAAATGCAGCCATCAAGTGATAAAGACATTCTGTGTCCAACTGCACAAACAATCATCTGCGTGGGTGAAACTGACCCAAAAATTACTTGACTGTGAAGAAATTGATTTAAGATGACAACTGTTCCCCTTTTACAGTAACAACCTATAGAACTTTCCTTTGAAAACGCAGTATACGAACAGCGCTCAAATTTCCTGAATATTTACATAACTGTGTTAGTTAAGCATACCAACATGCTAATATTTACCAATTAGCATTGACAAATTGCAGCTTCGGATCATGGAAATGTAGGTATGTGGACATAAGATTCAAGTTGGACATCAATTTCTTTCAAACTTGGACACCACTGAGAACTGCTAAGACATTTGGGGAGATGCCATAATCCGCTTCATGTCCGAATCTTTCCATACCATAATCCTCTACATGTCTAAATCATTCTCAGTGTCCAAGAGTCATGACCATCTCAACCCCTCCAATAGTTACTGAGATATTTTAGTCTGACAATTCTTGAAAGCTGAAGAGGAGATTTTCTTTTTAGCAGAAACATACTGGCCTTCATTGGAAAGCTCTGACACACATACACCTGGCAGCTCACCAAACCACCAACCCAGCCGTGGTTCAGCCAATTATGTACTTGAATAGGCTTAAACAAATACTAGAGTATTCTCAATTAGTCTTGAACTAAACAAGACACTGCTTAACCTAAAATAGAACTTCAAGTAAAACAAAAGGAGCAAAATAATATTAAGAGATTACCAAAAACAACACTGAAAAATGTAAACAAGCTGGTCAAGAACATATACTAAATAAAAAGTTAACCAAGGCAGAAATAACAAAGTTGGGTGATATATATGGCTAAATAATATATTGTTTAAGAATTAACACTGGAATCTGATGAAGGGCAAGTTATCATAAGCATGTTGTGATATATCATATCATCATCTTCTTTCTTGCATGATACAAAAGAACTAATTGCTCTCATTTACCGTCACGTTAGGGTTGGGCGGTATGGCAAAATTTTCATATCAAGGTTTTTTTTTTTAAATCATATCGGTTTAACGGAATATGAGGTTGTTGTTTTTTTTAATACAAGAGTGTTCTTACACACATGTTCCAAAAAAGAATTTCTGAACTTGATTGGCTTTAAACAGCCCATTTTACTGTAATAAGGACTGTATCATGTGTTTTTTCCATGTCCATGCTAGTCACCAGCGGGAGGTTATTGGACCACATGTGTGCACACAGTGGATTGATGGGCTCTCACCAGGATGATTCTCTGCTTGCAAATACTGTGTTGTTCAGTCGCGGGTACAAGTTTACACCCGCGAATCACGTGCACACATGTGTTTACCGTGCGCGCGGCCGGTTTTCAAGCACACCCCTTTACAAAAGCCGCATGAAGCTGGACCCCCACCCCATGCAAAACACAGGGAAAATAGTCTCAATCGTTTGTGCTGCGTTAGTGCTGGTTTGTACTGAAATTTTTTTCATTTGTGCTTTTTTGGTTTTTAAGATACAACAACTTTATTATGGGACGATGGCGTCACTCTACCCCTCTCCCACATTGTCCAAACTGAACAAAAATGATCTCAATTGTTTGTGCTACATTAGTGCTGGTTTGTGCTGGGAAAAATGTAAGACTAGATATTTTTTGTTCATGTCACTATTGGAATGAGGACATTTCATATAGAGTGGGAAGAATGGAAAATGGGATTATTTTTGTTTTGGGTGAACACAAGCTAAAGTTGTTCGGACTATAATGTGCAACAGCGCTTGGCAGAAACGAATTGTTAAGGTGGAGAGTTATGTTGCGACGGTGTAAATACCAGATGTGCTCGGGTGGTCAGATCTGCTCGGGGCCCTGCGCCTGCTAATGATGTCTCCCATATGATTGGTTAGCCTATGCTGCTCAATCATTGGATGTAAACCCTCATATAAGCAAAACTATAGATAAAGCTCTCTTAGATTTTGTATGAAAGAATCGTACTCGTTTTTTGAATTCTATATAAGAATAAATCAATCTTTTTTTAAAACTGGATTAATAACATCATCATCAAAGTAACCCAATTGTTTAATCAATATGGGCATCTATACAGCTATGCTGTGGTCCTACATCATTATGGAATTCCTGTTCTTCCAAATGAGTTTTCTGTGGATTTTGATGCCATTCACTCGGGTATAATATCTCTTCTCAGAGGTGCAGAAGGTAGTTGCTCCCGACCTTTCTTTTGCACAAGTCACTGAAACAGACTTTGGTAAAGCCTGTCTTCTATCATTTTCATCACTCTCCAAACTGAAAATCTGACAATCCGGGACCTTTTTCTTCAAGAAGTCACCTGCTCACCTTCTTCTCACTCATTTTGGTCCGGTTTTGTAGAGAACATTAATTGGAATAAAGTGTGACTGTTTTTTTTTTTACTAATTAGGTTAAGGAAATTTCATATAAAATGCTGCACAGATTTTATCCTACTAATCCCTATCTTCAAAGACTTAAAAGTGATATTAATACCAACTGCTCTTTTTGTAATATCCATAGAGAAACAATCATACATTTATTTTGGTATTGCCCATATACAAAGCGTCTATGGAGTAAATTTTCATGGTTTATTATAGACCACATCCACCCTTATTTTTCTCTATGTTGGGAAAATGTTTTATTTGGATATACAGTTTTTGACAGCAAGTTTGAATCTCACTTCTACATAATTAACCTGCTACTTATTTTGACAAAATTTCTCATCCATAAAGTTCTGTAGTCACAAGCCAAACTTCACCAAGCTAATTTTATATGTAAAACATTACGTCTCCTCAAGAACAGAAAGTACAAATAAGAAAAGCTTTGAAAACTTGTCATGTTCTAAAAAAGTTTAATTTATTCCTGTAAGCCTGATGTACTTTCCTTTAATCCTGTTATAAACCCCCAGCATTTTGTGTTATGGTATACTCAAGCTTTTGTTTAGTTGGTTGGATTGCAGATTAGCAAAAATATTAAAAAGTGATTAATACCAACTATACATCTCTCTTTCAGCTAGATAACCAGACAACCAGCAGTAGACAAAGATTCCTTTGTGAAATTTCTCTGCTCATCAAAAGAGGCACCTTGATAACACAATCAATTAATTCAGTAATAATTTGGTGCAATGATGATCTCATTATAAGCTTGTTGTATTAAAAAAAACGGGGAAAAAAACATTTTTTTAAAACACACAAACCAGCACTAATGTAGCACAAACAATTGAGGCCATTTTTGTACAGGTTGGACAATGTGGGAGGGGCAGCGTGAACTTAGATTGACCTTTAAAATATGTATTAATATCTTAAAAACCAAAGCAGCACAAAGGAATTTTTTTTTACACAAACCAGCACTAACGCAGCACAAACGATTGAGGGTATTTTCCCTGTGTTTTGCGTGGGGTGGGGGGTCAGCTTCATGCAGGTCTTTATTCTCTGGATAAACGCCGAAAAACTTCCAAACCACAGACGAGGCTCCTCTTTCTGGAATTAATTCCTCTGGGTCCGTAAGTTTTCGATAAGAACCGGTATACTGCACAGACCTAGCACTATAAGGCATCACAACTTCAGCTTTGTCTAGTTCATTAGATTTACTTGGTATAGTTGCTGGTCAAACTATTCTCAGCCTAATCAGTTAACCTAATGCAAAGCTAATTATAGGCTTACAACAGGAAATAAATGTGCAGGTACAGTCTCCCCGAAACAAACCTTTATTTAAAGCTCCATTGGTTTAAGTTGGCCAACATGACTTTGAGTCTTGGTATACTGAAGTTAGAAACTCTTAGTTAGAAATTGGCAGGATGCTAGTTTCTTTAAGCCTGGAATATGTTTTTAGGATCACTCACTCTAAGTCATTATAGTGAAGCGCACATACTGTACAGTAGTAGTCAAAAGTTTGGACACACTAACTCATTCAAAATACATTATAAGTGGGTCATTTTGTGCAAATCTTTGGGTACTACACAATTAGACAGCAGTAAACAATTTAATGATAAATCCCTCAGTACTGTACATTATGGCCAGCCAGAACAGTTTGTGCTGTACTGTAGTCCAAAAAGGAGATTTATCTCTCCATAATGTTAAGTGTAAAATAAGTGACTGTTTGGAATCATGTTTGCAGACCCCTTTGACCAGCTGATAGCAAAGTAATTCAGATCCAGGAATTCAGCATTTTTTTAAGGATTCTTCACCATTGAAGGATTGGGCCCGGGCGGAGGTAAGCACCTCTGAGTGTTTCTAGTTATATATGTTACCATTTCATCTCCCGGTTGATATGAAAACATCACCATTAGCCCTTAGCTTATGGGACATTACAGTAGTACTGCTTCCTACTGAACAGCGTAAGAAAACCATAAAACTAAACCAAGCCAGTTGCTAATCGTTCTGTTCCTTCTTTGATATTTACATGAATTATAGGAAATGCATTTATTGCATGAAAACCAGCCTCACTTGTACGAAATGTTTAGGGAGTCATGTTAGCTTTGGTCTGTAGCCGATTAGTTTCAACTAGCCGCATTTAGCTTCTACTAAACAGCAAAATAAAGAACGTATACTGCAACGCTCTGCAGCTCATCGGGCTCTTACTGCCATTGTTTTGAATTAACGCTGGCTGAAAGATGTGAAAAAGTACATCACATTTTGGTATGTTTGCACAACAAGCAACCAGCTACCTTACCAGTCTAATAACACTGAGGCAAACAGAGAGTAGGAGACAGATCCGCTCCTGCAAAGTTACAATGTCTGGTTTCTGAAGAAAGCAGCCACCTTCGAGCGCCGACACACGTCAAGCACTGTATATTGACTCCAGAAATCATCCATTATTAATCACATGAGTCAAACGTTACACAGTATCCCTTTAACATACACAGTAAATAAAAAAGCTAAGTAAATTAGATGAATATAGAAAATTATGAAAACTATTTTTATTCAGTACAATGAATGTTGAAAAATGTGAAAACAGCGAACTAGTTGTATCAGCTGCATACAGCAGTAGCAGAATGTCTTTAGCAGTAACCATATTTCTGACCAGGATACCATGCAATAGCAATAATGAAACTGGCAGGCTGTGCAGACTGTGCTCGCATTTTCATGCTTTCTGTATCATCACTTGGGTGATATTACTTAAAACAATGAAGTGAGTGATCTGAATCATCTGAAGTTAATACAGTAATAGCGAGCCGATCTCTGATAAGATGGACGGATGGAAAGACAGTTAAATAGTAGCCTACCTACAGAAAAATCGAAGCATGTAAAGCTACTAGAAACTTAGCAAAACCTCGCTGAAATAACAACAACCCATCCATCCATCCATTTTCTGTACCGCTTAATCCATGCAGGGTCGCGGGTGGGCTGGAGCCTATCCCAGCAAGTATCAGGCGAGAGGCAGGGTACACCCTCGACAGGTCGCCAGTCTGTCGCAGGGATAACAACAACCCCCAAAACAATAATTCAAGTAATATGTATGGTGTTGTTTTTTCAGTTTACGTGCTGAAATGCAGCACAGTAAAGGCGATCAAACGCTACTGAAGGAGTGTGCACTCCTTCAGGATACAAATTCTACGGCAACTTACAAACGGAAGCGGAGCAGGAAAAGGTCAACTCTGATTGGCTGTTGTCGCGCACATTTCCGCCATGTGTGATCGAGTAAATAGGCTTGAAGCTGATTACTGTGATCGACAAGAAATTTATCGTGATCATTAAGCATGATCTTATGATCGCCCAGCCCAACTAATAACACACAACATGACTTAGCATGAAACAATTACACTTTTTTTATGAGAACAGGCTACTAAGGGAGATTTTGCTATAAAGAACACCAACGTGTAAAAAACTAAATTAAGCATCTCATAGAGACTCCGGCATAGCAACTTTAAAGAAATGCTCGGGTGAATTAAGATAACTAATAAAGACCGTTTGAAGAAAAAAAACTGACAATACATAGGAAAGTTTCAAGCGTCTACACACACTCACACACGCTCAAAAAGTCCTAAAAGGGAACAGGTTTCCCATTACAAATATAATTGGAGCATTACTGCCATAATACACACACACACACACCCACCCCCCTTGTGCATCCCCAGCAGGAGGTGGGTTGTTAGTCTGTATCCCCCGTACCCTCCGCCCACAGAAGCTTGTTGCTCTGACAACTGCAGCCCCAAGCTAATGACCTCCCCTGGAGCTTTAGTGTGTGTCTGTTTATGTGTGTGTGGACAATAGGAAGAGATGCATCTCCCTCACAATGAAAGAACAGCCGCTTCACATGGACATAAAATGAAAGAGGAGCCAAGTAAAAAAAAAAAAAAAAAGGGAGGTGGGTGGAGGTATGGGTGAAACAAGAAAGAAGAGATCCCATAACTGTTATTGAAGAGTGAGGAAGCCAGAAAGAAAAGGACAGAACTTGGGGGGTTTAAAAAGAAGAAAATGACAGAAGAGGAGATTGAGAACATGAAAAAAAAAAACACTAAAGGGAAGGGGTGTGAAAGAAGCAGGGAAGCATCCCCATTTCTCTGTGAAGTAGCCAAGCCAATCCACCTCCAATTTCCTGTAGTCCGACTGGTCGATAGCTATAGTAATTACTGGTAAACACTGAGCCCTGCACCACTCCCGTGGGGAAATGTGTGCATGAAAGAAGGTGAGAGTTTTAGTTTCTTAAACACATTTTTAGAATGTTTGCCTTTCACTGTGTCTGCATGTACTAATGCGTGAGCATGTTTAACCTTCTGTATTTGTGTGCCCTACCATCTATGAACTGCACAAAATTGCCCCTGACCTCATTTACATACACCACTTTGGAGTTAAAGAAAAGTGCCCTTTGGTGCACATTCAAGTAAATAAGTGTTTCTTCTGTATTCCATTTTTGTGTCTGCTTTAACCTCCCAGCTTCGAAAAAGGGGAGCTACACTGTATCTCTTGTGTCGGCCTCACGTTGATCAATTCATCTGCCCTCCCAGCCCTGCCCCTCTAATGTAATAAAGCAGGCCGCTCCCCTAGACAGCACCAATCAATCTACAGAGTCATTCATTCTGCCTCCAGGCTAAGCCGGCCAGCCCTAACTGGGGAAATGGAGACAGAGCTCCATCGATCACAAATAAACACACATCCTCACACAGGCATTCGGTAAAACACATCTACACACAAATACAACCATGCACACACACAATACTTTAAAATCTTGCCATGAGGAAGCAGTGGGGAAAAAGAAGAAGAGACACAAACAAGAAGATAAAGAAATAAAAGCAGCCATACCTGTTTGTGCATTTCAATGTTGAGGCCGTATGACATCTCATAGTACTGAGGGGAACAAAGAGTCAGAAGGTCAGCTGAGTTCAAGAAACATGGAAAATTTTAAATAAAAAGCTTGGCCAACTAAAAGAAGATGTCCCACTTTACACGTCATTCTCCCAGAGCAATAAAACTACTCACCGAAAGCAACCCATGCAAACAAAATGCTTTATATTCAAGCTGGAAAGTCGCCACTGAGGCAAAGTAGTCAACTGTGTCTATGTACAGTTCAGAAAATGAAACATTTACTTTCCTCTTGTGACGGAATTAAAACCTGATGGTGCGTTCAGACCAAAAGCGTTGTCGGTGTCAAAAACGCTCTTGCCGCTCAAAGTTGGACGCTTGACGCTCGTAAATCAGACGCTTGAACATTTAGCATGAAAACGTTCTTGACGCCCGAGACGCGTGTCTGCAGGACCCGGATGTTAGCTCATCTTTCTACGATGGCGGATGAAATTGAGGAAGTAGCTTGGATGCATTTGCTCCACAAGGCCAGAGAACGACGTCGCCGTGTTTACCGTGGTTAAAGTTTTAATAAATTACCCGAAATCCCAACTTCCTCACTGATCTGCCTCCACGCAAGGTCCTTTTTGTCCTTGTCACCGTATCCGTAGGAGGACGTGTCATAAATGACAGAGTGTGTACAAACAGCCACGATCAGTTTGTCTTCCATTCTTTTTAAAGTTTATATTTCCTCTGTTATGTTTGTATTTTTCATTGACAGAAAGGTGTTTCTGTCCTGTCAAAAAATGCGTATATATGTCATGACGCTGAGTCGCTCTGATTGGTTGACGCACTGCATCGAGCGGCAAAAGTTCAGATTTTCCAACTCCGGCATCCGCCTCTATTGACGCGTCATGAGCGTCGGTCGCTCAAAATCTCAAAACGCGCCGCACCTGACGCTCAAAGCGAGCCGCTAGAAGGCTCACCGCGCCTTGACGCCTAGACTTTGCATGTAAACCTGACGCTCCTGACGCTGACAACGCGTTTGGTCTGAACGCACCATTAGAGGAATACATAAAACCCCTTATCACCATTTTAGAAACAGCATTCCCAAAGTTGATAGTTTAATTCCCAGCTTTTCCAGTTTACATAAAGATAGTCTGAAGGATGGTACTCAGCATCGCACTGTCCCCCAACTGTTGTGCAAGTGTGACAGAGAAAATTATTTTATGTATTAGGGGTGTGTATTGGCAAGGATCTGGCGATACGAAATATATCAAAATACAGGGGCAACGATATGATATATCCCGATATATTGCGATACTATAGGTAAGACGATATAGCATGATTTTTCTTTACGAGAATTTAATTGTAAGAAAACTGTTACAACAGTAAAAACTCAAACCTGTAATATGTTTGACATTAACTTACTGACTGAGAACAGAGGATCTACATTTCACTACAGAAGAAATAAAAACACTTGCTCTTTATGTACAAGATGAATAAAGAAATTAAAATCGACCTCATCAGTAAAGGTCCTGTAGCATCAAAAGTACCACCACTTAGTGCAATATAAAACGTGTGTGACTTGATATATGACATATATAAACAATGGTCATACATGTAGAATATTTCCATTTTTGATTAAAGTATTTATCAGACCTTCAGCAAAATAAAATAAAAACACTTGTACTGTTTTCCTTTTAACATTATACATCTATATAAATCTAAAATTAAAAAAATTATATTGTGGTTTTGAATATCAATACAATATTGTCACTCAAAATATCGCTATCTTTCGGTAAATCGATATTTTCTTACACCCCTTCTATGTATGCAATAAAAAGAGCTGTTTGAATGCATATGTGAATGAGTGAATGTGGCTTGTACAATATATGCATGCAGGATAAATATTATTGCGAGTATGGACAATATTTTATTATAGTGTATATACAATTATTTCCTGTTTTAAGATTGTCGTAAGAGTGGAGGATATCTTATTTTAGCTATTTGAAATAAATGGAAAACATTGTCCTCTCAGCATAGCTACATCAAGAAACATTGTTTACCCAGTAAGACATGATACAGCATATGAGAATACCTGTGCCCATGCATGACAAATGACTGGTTGCTGTGTTTCTGAAAAGTAGCGTGTTTGCTGTGTTTAGACGCAGTTTAATCTAACACCAGCTAAATGGTGGGAGTTTTGTGTGTACACTGCTGTGAGATTGCGGCTCCATGTATTCACACCACCAATTTCTCGGTTTGCAGCACTGCTGTAGCGCAAGTACTGCCTTCATAATATTTTAGCATGATGCCTCTGATAACTGACATAAATAAAGAGTTTTGTGTAATCCATGGTTAATATGATTCGAAAAGTGAAGACCAGAAAGACGACCAATTGTAAATTGAGATCGGTCATGTGAAACGACAAAAACTATAAGAAAATCCATCAGTCATTATCATTACGGGCAACTATATATTTTTAATGTCTGCACCATTTTGCCTACACTATGAAATAAAAGTTAAGGTGTACTGTTGTTGGTATGAGGCCAAAAGGATTGTAAATAAAGACCGTGTCGTCGTATTTTGCTGATATCTGCTTTCCGAATACTTACCTCATGTATTAAAAAAGCACCACGTTGAAACATTAAATGACCCACATCTGCAGCGCAGTTCAAGCTATTAATACTTAATCTGTTAACATGGAAGCTGAAACGAAAACATGACATTGTGCACAAGCAATGCATATGCCACATAGCTGGTGTGAAGCCAGCCTAAAACTCCACATCTTTATGGCATGTTGAAATAAGAAAAGGATGAATATCTATGCACAATTAAATAACATCACTTACATGTTGCAGTGCAAAGACTTTCCTCCACTACAGTAAAAATATTTAGCTTTATATTGATCATTTACCAGTCTTTGGGACGATTAAAGTTCAAATATACAGCTAGTAAGGACACAGCATGCTCTTGCTCAAGGACACTTCAGCAGCCTAACTGCAGCGTATCATGTAGACATATGAATAGAGTGCACAGATCTTACCATGACATAATGCCTCTGCATCTCAGTTTTTTCACTGGCCAGCTTTTCACATTCCAGTTTGAGACTGAAACACAAAACAATACATTATTCAGAAAAAAAGACAGAAAGAAAAACCCCTAGAAAGTTAAGCTGATTGTCTCTGAATCAATCCAAATTCATCCATGTCTTGCAGCCTAATAGCCATTATCAATCAACAATTTATGAACCCAAAACCAAACACATCGATTCTTGCTCTCATGTCTTAGCTAATATGTGTGTAAGATGTAGGTTTGCCTTTATTTTGCTCTTTCTAATAAGAATATGAATTAAAACCATATCCTGTCGATGGGTCAGCTGATTTTACCTGTTGTGGCCAACCCAACCTGAAAATACAAATAAATAAAACCGCAAAGTAAAATAGCAGCACAAAAGCAGTCTTGGGCCAGTATGCAACTGCACATACAGGGAAAATAAGGAGTGATTTATGAAACCCAGAGCCCACACGCCACCCTCTGGCTCTCACCCATCACCAAGACTTAGACCTACCGCAGTGTAAACGCTAACACTCATGTCTTGCTGCATATGTGTGTGCTTTTATGTGTGTGTATGTGAACCTAATCCAGGTTTATGTGTTAGTCTGAGGCCAGACTTGGGGTTTTGCTCATTATGGTTAAGAGGGAATGACTGTGGTCAGGGTGAGGTTTAGTGCAGCGAGCAGATGACAATAGGGAAAATTTGCCCATAAAGACAGCAAAGCCTTCTCAGTGAATTGTGTGTTTGTCTTATCCACCTGTGGTACTGTGCCTGGAGAAACTGGAACTCCTCTTTGATGCGATCCAGTGACTCTGGGATGGTGAACTTGAAGGGCTGGCCTGGAGCCTGATGGGGCGTCTAACACACATGTACACAAGATTATCAACATCATGGCGCTTCATTATGTGGTTTACAATATGCATTTGATCCTCATGAGGCTCACATGTCATGTCAACAACTTTTAATTATTAGCTCTTATTGAACAAACAACATTATCAATCCCACTCTGCTGCAGATGCAGAACCCAATTAACAAGAGGAGACACTTGGATACAAGTTGCCCGTGGGCTATAATATTTCAAGAGATGAAGGTCAAACAAAGAGGTTATATCTCTTGGGCTGCAAATACTCGGTGTCAGCCAGGTGAAGTACTGCTAACGCTGGAGCTGAAGTAACTTACCGGGTGTCGCCCCTGAGGAAACATTGTTATCTGCGGGGGGGGGGGGGGGGGGGGGGTGGGGGGGGGGCAACCGTGTCCTTTTTAAACCCCACTAACGAGGAATCAAATGGAGAACAAGCAAGACGTGTTCACGAAGACAAATCCATCGGCCTATTTCTTTTTTGTTTTTCTTAACGGAAACCGACCGCTCTGCTGCTCAGTCTGGGTTCACCGACTGTTTAACGTGATTCCCAGGTCCTGGCTGTATCCCGGTCGTTGTCTCTCCTGGGCTCCAGCGACAGCGCGACCGTAAATCAACCGGAAAAGCACAACAAATGGCTCATTAGCTGGAGGCAGTTGAAGGGGAAGAAGGGCAAAAACCAGGAGATATGAAGACTGAAGCCACTCCAATTACTCCAGCGTCTGTTTTGCTTGCACTTTAATATATTCCGAGTGGAGATCCAACCAAACTCACAACAAATAAATAAATTCAAATGAAAAAAATAAACTACCCGAATACCGTCAACTCAGTCACAAACTGTCTGCTTTCAGTCAGAGCCTCAGAAACAAATCCACAAAAGTTAATTACAGTGAAGAGTTCCCACTTGACTCGCCGCGGTCGTGAGTTGGCGGTTACACAGTCAATAAAAAAAACATAGATTTATTTCCACGTTGAGTTTGTATGGAAACCTGGGTCCAAAATAGATTTCGCGAAAAAGGAAGAAATATGCTGTCAGTTTTGATAACAAAAACTCCCACAGAGAAGCAAACGCTCCGCTGTCTTGCTCTGCTTTACCTCACTGGCAACTTTCTCACGCGGTTTCACGCTCCCCGTCTAACCGAAACTCTAGGCCAGCCCTCAAAACGGCTCCAGACCAATCAGAGTCGCCGCTCCACGTGGGGACGGTGACGACACTGCTATAACTGACCAATAGTCGTTGTGTAAACTTCCTTTTGCCCGTTGACCTCGCTGAGCTACGCGACTTCTGGCCAATCAGCTCGATGCAAGAAGCTGCCACTTCGGAAGCGCGCAGGGCGGGCAGTGCGGTGGGTGAGCCCAAGTCGCACCTGTCAATCAAAGTAACGTGGGTTCAAGCAGGCGAATGGTTGAATATGTTCGCGCGCACGAACACGCGTACACGTACTCATGAACACGCACACGGTTTATACTCTAAAGCGAATCAACGCTCACACACATGTAAACACAAGGGGAAAAAACACAAATATATATTTTTCTTTTCTAAGAAGTGTCACTGCAAATCATTTCAAATCTCTTTGCTTTTCTCTCTGTATGTGATTATATCAGCATTTATCAGTTTGGACTCATTTTGTGTCCCATTTTTCCTTAACAAGCTATGCTTCTCAACTTTCAACAAGAACTTTACACCAAGCTTCTTGTTGTGAAGTGAGTTAATAAGTTGGAATGTATAACGCGATAACCTAGTCTATCCAAAGAAAGGAAATTTGTCTGTGCAAATTCTGATTTGCTTCAAGCTGGGAGAGACAGCTCATAAAAAGGCAGGTGAATACATAGAAAAAGTGAAAAAATATGTTTTAAATCTGCTCAGTAGGAGCACAGCTTGGTAGTAAGAACTCTGTCTAATATCTCCTTTGAAACAACATACCTATACTGATGTAATAATATGAGAAAAGAGGCACTACAATTACCTTCTCACTATAAAGATGCAAATTCCAATCATTTTATATGAATAGAGAAAATGTTTTTATATGATACTCAACTGCAATATCAACATTTTACACAATTTTGCTCTTTCTTTTTTTGCTTTTGCCACATTGTACCGTCAACTGGATGAAGTCTGACCACATGACTGAACTGATTCTATTATTTATGTGATTTTTCCCCCCACTAACTTCAATATTTCAGTGCAATGCAACAATATAGGTGACTTTGTGATGTTTTTGACTGTAGATAGTCAGTGGAGAAGCCTAAACACAAATCATAACCAAATTCCTCAACAAAAGATCATAGTTATTCCCATTTATCTCTTCTGAGCTGCCCACAGCTATACTTAACACAAGAAGTTTCACCAGAAGCATGTGCAAGTCACAGCTACACCCAGCATGATGACAGATGAGTAATTTGTACTCATCCTTAACTTCTATTATTGTATTTTTGCGTATAGCTAATAATGTCTAACAAACATGCAATTTCCCCTCGGGGATCAATAAAGTATAATTCATTCATTCATTCAAACCAGAATGCCTTCTGAACTGGGCATCTAACTAACAAAAGATCTAATAAAGTGCGCCACATCATGATTGGTGAGGTGGCTGAAAACTGGGTTTAAAGCAGGCCAAGGGTTTTCTCTGCTTATCCCATCTAAGCACTCCTCACTTCACATGGAAAGCCCCTGAGCCCCATACTGACCTGTGATTGGCTTATAGGGCCAGCCTCTGACCCTGCGACCTCTGACATCTGCAGCAGCTGATCCAGTTCATATGAGAGACTCCTGACTGTGACCAACTACCACCTTTTTTCCCAGATCACTCACACACACACAAACACACGCACATACACAGGTGCTGTTCAGTGGGTGGCACTGGTATAGGGGCTTTAATGGGAAATTAGCCATTTGTTTCTATGTGTGTTTGATCCCATTTCATCTTCAATAAGTGAGTGGCTTTTGCCTCGACCTTCCCCTCTCTCACCCATACTGATGGTATTTGAGCTGAACAATCAGATTAGCTCGTAATGTAAGCCAATTACAGTGTTAAGCTTTCAGTTGGATTCACAGCTGGTCAAAGTTTAAAATCTTGCTCTATGTAATTGGAATGAGAATTTTCTCTGAGAATAGTACACTTCCTTATTCATTTTAGCTAGAATAATTTGGGCAGTTTTTCTTTTAAGCAATGCACATATGAAAATGATAATCTGAAACCAAACCCAAGAAATGAATAGTTAAGAATTTGTTGTCATGAAATAGAGAACATGCCAGTAGCTTATGATAATCAATGGTTCTTTCAGAAAAAAATGTAAAATACATGTAAAAAATGTTACCAAATGATTATAGAGTCACAGTTGAGAATATATGGTTCCATTTAGGAAACAACTTTCCACACATTGAACTTCTGTGGGTGTTTCCTATTTGTCACCCTTCCACTGTATTGCTACTTTCTATGCTGTGGAAAAATAAGGCAGCTTCTGATCTACAATACCATAAAATGCACATACCCACTTAGCAGCATTGTGTCATTAGGTCATTGTGTATAATTTTATTAGAAATATTCTTTCCATAGCTGTTTCTCTACATCACCTGATGTTTCCTCAAACGTCCTCTGTTCCCCCTCGTTGTATCCATCTGCTTATTCTACTTCCCACATTTTAATATTTGCCTTATTGTAGTTCTTGTGCATTTTGTTAGCTTTTATGTTTGTAATAATACTGGTGAAATGAAAAAAAGTTTTGCAATGGGTTGTACTTTAGATTTGAGCCACTTGGATGTAACTGAAACTTAAAACTGTTCTCCAAGTACTTCTCCCCAGAGAGTGAAAATGGACAATAAACCAGAACCTGAGACAATGCTACACGGTACATTAAAATCTCCAGAGGTTCCTATTAAAAGGAGGTAATTATTGTCATTTCTGGGTCAGTGCTTTCTCAGTTCTCTAACTGCAAAAAACAAGAAGAAAGTGCAAACCAATATTCTCCTCAACTACACTGTTTTTCAGTTTTAAAACACCTGTGAGCACAGTGATTACAAGGCAGTAAAGACTCATATGAATGGGTAATTAGCAGACTTGTGTAGTCAGGTCTGCCGCAGCAGAGAAACTTCTAAAACCTGCAGGAAACCGACCTTCAAGGACCAGGATTGAGGATCCTTGATGTACTGTATGGCGCACGGCTTAGAGTCATACCATTCTGATACGGATACCACCTGGCCATTTTCTTTAAATCTGATCATCTTACATGGATAGAATGCTATCAGACACTCACGACATGTATATCATGTGTTTCTGAGCCGGGTGAAAACACTCAGCATCAATACTTTGTGTTTCGCTTCAGTGATCAGACGGTGAACCAGAGCACATGAGCTCAATGGCCTCCTGATTTCCTTATCAAATGTCCATCCCCTCATCCACTTCAGAAGCCTCTTCCTCCCTCCCCTCAGTCCCAGTCATTTGTTTAGAGTAGCCAAGCACACAATTAGCCTCTGCTTTGGATGGGGTACAAGAACCTGCCTTATAAGCCTCATTTGGTTTGCAAATGTCCAATTTCTTTCTGATTTTAGTGGCTAAAACAAATGGTTGCTCTTTGTTTATGACAAAGGAGGGGGATGGGGGTGGAAAGAGGAGTGGGAAGGGAAAAGTGGCTGTTGTAGCTGTGACCTGGTCTTCCTGCCTGTAGAGGAGAGAAGAGGCTCTCCCAGATAATGACTGAACAAGCAGCTTTGTGTGGGACGACAAATGGAGTGATCCCACTCTCGTCCTACTTAACACAAGAAGAGCTTTGAATGACGTGTTTGTATGTGTGTGTGTGTGTGTGTGTGTGTGTGTCTGCGGGTGTGTGTGTGTGATCTTATATGCAAATATTTGTGTTTTGTTGGGTTGTATACTATTTGAATGTGTGTATATGCACATTTGGTTAGTTTGGTTAGTGTCCGCGTGTGTGTGCTTGTGTGTGTGTCAGGAGAGGGTGTTAAAGAGTGTGAATTCATGGTCATGAGGTGGTGTGTGTGTCAACAGCAGATGATTTGCGTGAGGGTTCTGGCCAAGCTGTCCCCTGGAGCCCTTTTGTTTTGTTTTGACTCTTCTGTTTGTAATGGACAACCAAGGACATAATTTGAATACCATCCTGCCTGTGTGCCACTTTCTCTGTATTTAGACTGGAGGGGGGGGGGGACTGGTCGGTAGAATTTAAATCCGGCTGTGCCAAATCCAGTCTTCTTATGCACAGTTTAGGCTGCGGTTCTGCTTAGAGGAGAGAAAGGGATTTAATATTTTAAAAAGTGGTTGGAGGGCAAAGTTGTTCAGCAGATGTAGATCTGAATCTAAGACAAGAGGAGCTCAATTCCCTGCTCAATATTTGTCAAGATCAGCTGAAAGATGAAAGCGCAAGCAGGAAACAAAGACTCTAATCTGTAGCGTCAACATTAAGTGTTGCCAGTGAAGCCTTATGACGGAAACAAGCTGAAGTTTGTTTATTTTATGTTTATTTGTGTTGTCATTTCAGCTGACATGTCCTTGAGCTAAGCCCATCAAGTACACATTTAGTTTGTGATGTTACGACTTGTTTTGAAGCCAATTGTGGAACAATGTGGAACCTACGCAAGTGCAATGAGGAAACTTGAAACTACTATTACGTGTATGAAAAGAGTGTCGTTTTCAGCAAGTAACCCAAATTAGTGACATTTTCCATGAACATGTTCTTAATTCTTATGGAGAGGAACAAAGAGTAGAGCTGACGTTGACACATTTTTAGCAAGATTATTGAATTTATCAGTGAAAAAAAATACAAGGTTCTATGTGTTTTGTAGTTTGTACATCAAAGATTTTCTGAAATCAGTTTTATGAGCTCATGTCTATAACACGCCCTCATCAACAGATAAGCCAGAAAACTGAGATTTGTAAATGGTATATTTAATTATTTGTTTTAAGGTGTGATTGTTTTTCTTTACCAAAATCAAGACAAAGTTGAGGCCTTATAAAGTACTGCTTGTGGCTTATAGGCAAAATAAAGACGTCCCCCTAAAACCTGCTGGTGTTCCTCCTTGTTATTCATACATACCAGACAGAATCCTCACACGCAAGAAGCAAACTTGTGGAATCACCTGAGAGACAACAGTAATGTCAGAGTAGCAAGTTATGCAATGGCGTTTTATGTGTATAAGTCCACAGCAATCCTGGCCTGCAGAACCTGTTTCACCTGCATTTCACCTCCTTTCTTGGATAAGCGGATAAGTGGATGATCAACTCCCCCCACCCACCCCCCGTCAAACACCCCCCTAAATGCCCCCTCTGCAACAAAGACCCATCAGTCCGAGCTTGAAAAGGCACGGGAGAAAAGATTAATTTATTCTTCTATTCAGTTTTTTTTAAATTCTCTCTTCTTTGCAAGCTCATCTTATTACAATTTCTTTTCAATGATCCCTTATCATGTCTAATCATTGGTTGCATCATTAGCAGTAGTATATATTTTACTATTATTACGATACTTTTAATGCTAGTTTTTGATTTTATGGGGCATTTGACATAATTCAGATTTGTTGTATACATGTTTTTTTTAAACTGTCCCAGGAAACATCAATAGATTACAGTTTGTGAAAGTTTCACGAATTTCACTGAGTCTATGTTGTAACATCTTCTATGTAACAGTGAGACCTTTAAAGCATCGTTCTTATCCGGCCGTCTATGCTTGAATTTCGACACACAATAAACTTTTCACCCTGTGGAAGTATGTGTGTTGTTAAACTTAAGAAGCTGTGAACGCACTGCAACCTTTTTGGAATTTACTGCACTGCCTACAGGTATGAAACCCGTACTACTAAATCTTCTTCGAAGGTAAATCACCACTGTCACTTGTTTCCAGCGTCCCATGCTCAGTTTTGCTCTTCAGATGACATCACCCTGACATATCTGGTTTTAAGCCTTGAGTGAGTGATACTGTGATTTCCAAATGACAACTGAAGCATCACAAAAGATGATGATAATAACATGTGTGAGGATGAATGAAGGCTGGAAGACGTCTCTGTTGTCAGCTTGTTACCAATAAACTTTTTCTATGGAATTAAAAAATCTTCATGGCCTTTAGGGAAGATTTGCAAAACCTTTCACCACCAGACATTAAATGACTGTTCAAATGATGACTGACAAAACTATTAAAATATACAACTTATGTTTCAACATGTTGAACCAACTGTCTATGGTGAAGAGCAATGATAAAATGCTTATGACATATTAGAGGCCATATTTTTCCTGCAGAGGCTTGTACATTTATGTATATTTAACTTGATTAGATGAAAACTGAATTGAATGATCTGCATGTAGATATAACATTTTTTCTAGCAGTCCAAAATTACTTTTTAGAACTGCTTTTACACTAACAGTAGAGAAGATTTTGCAAGTTTTTTCATGCGCGCATCCCACATACTCAACTTTGTTGCTCATCCCACAAATTCATTTTCCTTACAGATGTGGTACCATTCAAAAGTCAAATAAACAGACTTTCCAGTGGTGTATGATTTATTGCCAAGAGGCATTGTTACAACAAAGCAATAATTGACCAAACAAATTAATTTACTTTCTTTGGTAAGTTTATATTCATTTTTGCAGATTAACAAAATTGTCCAAATCAAAACCTAGGAAGTAAGGAAACACCTACAGTGTGCTAGCCAAGCTGAAATTAGACAGAAACTGGTTCTGCTGACTGTCATGAAGGCATTTTAAAGGTGCTTTTTATATTATGCTTCGATCCATTTTGGTCAGAACATGCACAAACCCTCAACATCATACATGATATCATACTTTTACAGTTTGTTTTTTGTACTGTTTACAAAATAGGTAATTACAATTTATACTGGTTTCATCCACTTTTTTGGGGTCCAGAATCTAATTATTCTAAATGGTCTAGCTAAAATCTGAAGGAATAAGCATTTGATTAAGGTCTATATCTACATTTATCCATATGTCCATGTAAAATAACAAAATCTCTGAGAGACTGAATAATAAGTGTTTACTTAGCTGGTAAGAGTCATAAAATTGATTACTATTGGAAACTAAATCTTAATCAATTAATCTAAATTGGGACTTAAGAAGTGTGAATTGTACACAGATCAGACATCTTAACTTCTTAAGGAAACAAATTTGCTATGATTTGATTACGTACAGTTAAATGATCAATCGTTGATGGCTAATTGAATGGGGATAAATTCACCGTATTACACATAGGGGATTCTAATTTCATTGTGAGTGTGAGGATTTTCTATGCAATCACCGACAATCCTCTTGGTCTGTAGTTCAAGGGTTTCCTGGATTGAAGCAATGAGAAACAGGTTTTTTGGCACATTGAAGCTGCAGTATGGTGTTCATTCCCAGTGTGCTGAGATCTTGTATAATTTACGACTGCACGTTAAACAGCCTAGCACCAGGCAGCCTATCATGTAAACAGATCAGGGCTTTTACAGGCCGCTTGCCGGCTGTTTAAACAGACGAAAGGAAAAGGAGAGAAGGAGGGAAATTAAAAACCTAAATGGAAAACATGTGCGACTGAGTGTGTGTGTCTGCATGAGGGGAGGGTTCACAGGAAGACAATGTGGAAGTGACAGAGTGTGGGGCAAAAATGCACACACAAAAACTTGCAAACATATATACACATGCACATACTGACAATAACGCATTGACACAAATACACACTCACAATAAACCAAAAGTGCCACAAAACCTCCGGTTTGATCAAGTCCAGCTGTAAGCAGAGTCGTATCAAAGGCAGCATGAGGAGCAGCGCTGTGATGCTGCAGAACAGATCAGGTCCAGATGTGTTTCAGTCTGTCAGACAGACCTGCTCACTTTGGCTGTTTTATCTGGCTTTGTTACCTTATACATTGCTCTGGCCTCTGGACTGATCTTTTCTCCTCTACTCTGTCCCTTTCTTTTAATTTATGGCTTTCCAGTCTTAGTGAACTCAAATAGGAACAACAGGGGTGATAAACAACAAAAGCAATGAGCCGGTTCAAACTCAGCATGTGTTGTGTACCTTGGCTTCAGGCCACTAGGACGTCCGTCTGCTTCTCTGATCACAAAGATAACAAACCAAACTGGGACTAGATATTGTCTAGAAAGAATAGAGTCTACAACTGTGTGGATCATCCGGATGTTTCTTTGAGAGGTTTCAGTGGTTTGTAAGTCCTAACAGTGGCAGTCAGGCCCATGATCTACAGCAGATGGTTGAGGAAAAAGTCTGTGTGATCAAGACCCACATAAACATAAATGCACTCACAAGTTCAAAGAGGTGTGTGGGGAGAGTGTGGCTTATGGTCTATCACAATAGATGAAATACAACTCATCACTTTCAATGCTGAAAAATTATTTCTAAGTAAGACATTATGAACTTGCACAGCGATTACCTCAAACTACATCTGGTCACACTGACAGTACACTGTACTGGTCCTTCAGATTCGGTAAATGTAACCTCAGATAAAGAACTTGTGACATATTACACAAAATCATTCTTTATTGAATGAAATTAATCTAAAATGCAGAAGCATGTGTCAGAAACTAAACTTAATTATCAAGTGTGGTCACTTCTATAAAGGTTAATATTTTGGTCACTGGTTTGGATCATTTAGGTGTTTTTTGACACAATGTCAAGAAGAGGAAAAAACTGCTTCCAGACTGTACAGGCCTCAGCATGTTAAATGTTGAAGTTCTTCACAGCCCAATCAGAGAAAGATTCAAGTATGGATGTGTTGACGGGTTGCAAGAAGAAAATCTCTTCTCTCTAAAAAGAACATGGCAGCTCAGCATAGATTTTCAAAGTTGCATCTGAACAAACCACAAGACTTCTGGAGTAGTTTCATAGCTGCTTTCAGACTTGCATTGCGGAATATTTGCAGTAAAGTCCATCCAATATTTTACCGGAGTTGTCTTTTCAAACATATCGCTTCCTTGTGGACTTTTTTGTCCCGGCTACATTCAGATATCGGGAAATGTTTCAGTTAAGTTAATTGTCAAACCAGTGTAGAACGTCTTTGTGTTGCGACCTGTCCGGAAAAATTTTTGTACAAACAACGTGCCACAACATTTCCGCTCTTATAACATGGGGGCTAGCCGGTAAATGTCCGCCACAGCTCCGAGGTAAAAGAGCGGAAAGTTTTGTCTGAATGCGAACGGTATAAAAGATAAAGTCCGCAACATTATCGCTTTTCAGAGCAAGTCTGAAAGGGGCTTTGGACTAACATGGCCAAAGTGAAGAAGTTTAACGACAATGCACAGCGCAATGTTCAGTGAAAACTAAACAAATACCTCATATTATCTGTCAAGCATGGTGGTGGAAGCACCTTGCAAACATTGAGTCGACCATGAACACATCTGTATGCCAAAAAATGCTAGACCTCTAATGTGTTGCCATAGACCCAACAGCTAAAGTTTGGCTGATAGAAGACAATGATCCAAAGCATTGTAGCAATCTACAACTTAAGGTCTGACAAAAAAAAAAAGGTGTCACTAAGACCCAGCTGAAGTCCAGACCTCTGTAGAGACCTTGACAGATCTATGCATGAACAAATACGGTACCTGCAAACCTCAATGAGCTGAAGCAACAGTGTACAGAAGTGAGCAAAATTCCTTCCTTAGCATGCCTGAAAACTATTATTTAAAGCATGATCTTACTTTTTCACACTACTTCTGCATTTCAATTAAATTTTTGTTAAATGAATAACGAAACAGTGTGACATGCCATGTTTTCTCTTTATTCTGAGGTTGAACTTTCCTAATTATAAAACCTGGCGTGGACCAGATAATTTGTTTTTATCATTATTAACCAATATGTAAAAGCTTAGAACTGAAAGAGGGTGTACTTTCTTATTACCATGACTGTACCTCATTTGTGGAAAAAAATAGGCATGGCGTTGATACTATAAATGGTGCATGATCCTCAGCTGGTCATGATGTTCCACACACGGCTGCTGGTGTGACACCAGTCTGAAACAGCACAAGGCTGCATTGATAGGAGGATTTTTGGTACCAGAAGCTTTCTGGTTCCAGTTAGTAGACCATTTGCAGTGTGACCTCATTGTGATTTATTAACATGGATAGTAAGATTTTTAGGTGAACAAAAAGAAAAAAGGTAAGACGTAGTTCACTTGTATGCCATAGAGGGCAGTTTCTGAGACTGACTAGATGGTGACATGTGCTGGATGTAACTGTTTTTTCCAGTAGTAAATTTACATATTATGATTGTAATTTTTATCTATTATGCTCAAAATTACACCAAATTGTTGTGTTTCTGTGTGGGTGTGTTTGTTGCTGACCTACCAGGAAGAGCACAGCTTTGATGTGATGGAGAAATTGGAAGTTAAGTGTATGTCAGCAACAAAGCGCTCCACTTTGCATTTGAAGAAGCATCTGTAAGCTAAGCACAGCTCCACAACACTGATGGGAAAGCCCACTGAGGGGAAGATTGATGATGGCACTAAAACACTGAAACAGAACAGAAATAGTGATGGACATTTATGAGCTGCTGGTTTTATGGTTATGGAAGTGCTTCATTCAAAGATAGTTGTACAGTAGACTATGTGTTGGGAAAAAGGGAAAAGATGCAGAACTGTAAAGAGGTGTTCATAAAAGGTAACAATGAAGTAGTCTGATGAGTTGTTTTTCAAGAGGTAACATTGAGTCAAGTAACATCTCCCATTATGTGCTGACTGATTTTGTAAGCCTTCATTTCTTTTCCCAGGATGTGAAACTGAACCAGATGTGGATTCAGCTCATTGTGAGACATGGTAGCATCTCAACAAAAAAATTGGGAGGATGACACTGGTGTGCAGTCCCTATATCTTGGACAACTACTTCACAAATTTGACCCCAAAATAGCAGGTTTTGCAACTAAACTCATACCATATTCCAGCCAACAGACACCCTGGGTATGAGCAGGCATGTTATTCAACTGATAAATCTATTCTTTAATGTGCTTTTCCTCTGTCCCACCCTTGGTCACTGTTCAAGAGACCCAGAAGAGATCATATCCGCCTCAAGTTCCACTGTGACAACTCAAAAGCTGTGAAAAGGCTGTCTCTGCCCATCTCACTGATTCTCTGGCCTGGGCAGAGATACAGTCGCAGAAAAAATTGTTAGACCACCTTTTTTCCCTTCAATTTCTTGTTCATTTTATCAAGTACTAACTCCTGTGTGTATCATGTGAGTAAAACAGACAGAGAAGAAAACATTGAATGTGTAAAAGCACTGTTTTTGGCAGGACAATGACTTGGTGCTATTGATGTAAAAACTTCACTGATATAGTTTACTATGGTTGATTCAGCCAAGAATCCTTAGAGGACAATATTGGAGGAAGCAAGGGAAAGAAAGAGAGAAAGTAGTGTCATTCGACAAGAGTCAACATCCAAATGGCTTTAGGCTCATTTATGCCCCCTTTACGTACATAAATAGGTATGCCTATTTCTAACTCTTTGTTTGTTTTAAATGTAAATGATCCATAAAATTGGTTTTCTCATTTTTTCTAATAAAACAGCAACCTCACTTAATTCCTGCATTTAAAAACCTGATGCACCTTTTGTGATGATTTTTTTCTGGCCAGAAAGGCAAAATTCATAAATAAGATTTTCATTTGTTGAACTTCACATAGAAAATATACAAACTACAGAAAAGCAAGCAAAAGATGGAGAGGTATATTATTGTTTACTCCTCTTGTCATATTCACACAGATCATTTCACATAGAAGCATCAGAAACATTTAACTGTCAAAAGGAGAAGGGACTGCTTACTGCTTCATTTAGTATTCACAGAGCCCTACTTAGCCTCACGTTGCATAACAATCAGTAACACTCTGTATACTTCTGAGAGACTGGCTCTCTCAGGTGCTTCTTTTGAATAATCAGTCGTGTCACCTATCCTGCAAGACATCTCTCAAGCTGTTTTTCTTTTTAGTACCACCTTTCCAGATTTTTCTTTTCCGTTTGTCCCAGCATTTTTTTTAGCCAGATCAGGGCCATCAAATTCAAGATAAACCAATACTTTTCTGGAAACAGTAAAAAATCTCACTTTCAGTGTTTGATATTTTTTCTCTAAAGGTGTTAAGGGAAAAGTCACTTTTTTGCCAGAATGATTAACCCTCTGGGTACAATGACTACTAAATCTAGTGACTTGGAGATATTTCACGGGATAAGTGATAACCTTTACCTGCTGGTGCCACACCTGGAATCACCTAAATAATCTGTTCAATTAAAAGTCAAACCACCAGAATGTAAAAATCCTAGTTGATCTTTTCATTATAAGTCTCATCATAGACTCAATTAAATGAATTGAAATGAATCCATGAAATGTAAATAATGTCTCAGGCTTTATTAGGTATTGTTTCGGGAATTCTTAAAACTATGTAAAATGACAAAGCTTAAATACAAGGACTCCATGACCAATTCTTAATGTGGACTAACTCACCAAAATAATCTCAGGATGTGTCTTGGATATATAAACTTGGAAGAAACCCTCTATTTCCTCTCCAAGCTGTCTCTGTGGCTGTTACTGTAAATACAACTCTTCAGTTAACTAGTTAAAAAAAAACTGTTAGTGGTTTTCCATTCAAAACCACAAAGTTCCTGAACCTATCCCTTCATCTCCTGACTCCTTCCCATGTCTTTTTTTTATCATCCATCTCTGAATCATCCACATTAAAGGCTAACAGCAAATTCAAGAATGGTTTGACTCCCACTTTCAAGTCTTAATATCTTCAATCTCCTGTCTGGCTGTGCAGAAGACCACTTAGAGCATTAGGAGTGTGTCTCATGAGTCTGAACTGGATTTGGAAAATATTGAATATCTCCTCTGACTTAATGTTGCATTTCCAGTTCAGTCAGTTCCACTCCTGGCACCTTTTTACCTGTTTGCAATGTGACCTTGGAGTCTTATAAACAGCCCACAAGTGCTGGTCTTAGAACTGCCTTGGTTTTATAATAGCTTTCATCTCTGGCCATGGCTGGTCTAATGCCAATACTGGCATTAGGGCTAGTGTGTATTTACACCTGAGATCCCCAGAGACACAAGGATAGCCATTACACATTACCGTAATGCTGATCTCTTCTAATAGATTTAGCATTGATCTGTGAGGCTGTAAAGCAGTTAGAAAGGTTCACAAAAGGTCAAGAACTGTGTTGGCAAAGGGTAAGTCACTGGTCTGTCTGGATTTGTTTAGCCACTTATGTGTTTTCTTTGATGTTATGTCATATCATTTGTTTTGTTTTTTTCCTCTTCTTTACTCAGTGGTCAGCAAACAGGATGAGTAAAGTAAATTTACATTTATTTATTTCTCTCTTTCTGCATCTATTCATTCGTTTTCTATACACCCATTTAATCCAGTTCAGGGCTTTAGGCCTCGGGCCTCTCCCTGCTGCTATCAGGTGAGAAGTAAGATATGTCCTGAGACAAAGAACCACTCACACTGTCTATTTCCGTATATTCAGGAAAACCGTACCATAGCACTGTCTATACTGTCTATTACACTGACTAAAACAATATTTCAGCTGTGTCCATACTGTAATATTTTAGTGACAGAAAACATTTGTGTGGATCCTCAGCAAATATGGCAATCCTCATGTGGGTAATGTTCATAGAAGGATAGCAGGTTCTTAGCAAACATTATAATCATTGAAGGAAATGTAGATTGAAAGAAATGACTATGCAGTAGATTGAAATAAAACAAGTTTCTGTCCAACCTCTTTATTATCTAAGTTCATTTGTACACACATTTGTGTAAACAATCTTCTATCTACCCATCATGCACTTCGTCATTAACCTTTTACCTCATTAAAATGTTAATTCACCCTTTGTTTCACTTACCTGTTTTCCTATAGCAGGCCACAATTAGCTGATTTCTTCCATAAGTTAAAGGAACCATATAACAGCTGATGAGATACTGATGCTGATACTGTTAGGAAATCAAAAAGCAGAACCAAGGGTACTTCAACTTCCTTCTTCCACAGTGCAGCAAATGCAGCATGAGTTTGAACTCATGCTACAATCAACAAGTTGTGTGGAGATAAAGATGAGGAGGACAAATTTTCTACTTTGAAATCTCTTGCAAATATGAACTGCTAAATTAATTACATATGTTTAAATCCAGCACCGCAGCCTCACAGCAAGAAGGTCACTGGTTCAAGCCCCGGGCGGAGCTTGAGCCAGAGGGGGTTGCTGGTTTGGGCTCAGGAGGGGTTTGAAACAGTGGCCTTTCTGTGTGGAGTTTGCATGTT
>JAOXYM010000012.1:12759889-12772948 GCA_028567055.1 Leptatherina wallacei | reverse complement strand
TATATATATATATATACAATGTTTGAAATAAAGAATAACACAAAAATCTGTTATATATGGAGTAAACTTTAAAAGGGATTTAATGTACAAATATCATGTGTTACAGACCCACTGAAGTTACTTTAAAGATGCTATATAACTAACATCTAACCCTAATCAACATTGTAGACAAAGGGTGCATTCACACTGGTGCGGTTTGGTCTGCTTTAAACAGACCCTTGTCTGCTTCCTTGTGCAGCGTGAAAGCAAACCAAACCAAAGGTGCAACATTTTTTGGAATTCCCTGCCCAAATTGAGCCAAGTTCCCCAGACTATCGTGGTATGAATGCACCTAAAAGGTGTTTTTAGTGTAGCAATCTCCATTAAATGCGAGCAAAAACATTGCAGTTGCACAAAATGCAAATGGGAGATGCTAAAAGTATTTAATCTACAGTTTGCAAAAAACTTTTTAAAAGAACATTTTAATGCCAGAAATCTAGCATGACAGGCATAAAGTGTGTAGTGTAGATCCAAGTATTGGACCTTTTTACATCTACAATACATAACCAAAAGTGGCTATTTTTTCCCTTTATTTTCATTTCTATTTATTTACTCCTCTAATATTGCTGACAGACTACTTATGAAAGTTTCACCTCTGAATGACAGCCAGTGGATATTGAGATGAACACTTAATGGAGCTATGGTCCCACTTTAACAACACAGCCACAAAAGGTAAGCATCTGAAGCCAAAGGTGTTGGTATATTATTGTTTCACTTTGGTCAAGCTAATTGCCTGCAGGCTTCATACTACGGTAAGCTCAATAAACCCCTGTTTAGAGTAGAACAAAGACAATGAGTGTTAACTCTCTCTTTGAACTTTTTGTACTTTGTTTCAGCTTTCTTAAGTTACTTTTTCCTTTCTCTTCTGTTCATTCACACTCGTTTTTACCTATTTCCTCACCCTTTTTTCTCTTCTTTACAATTTACCCGGCATGCACCTTATGCAGCTTTTCTTTTCCTTTCGCTCTGTCTCCTGAGAAACATCACTCAGTCCCAGTTTCTTTTTCACTCCCCTCTTTCTCATGGGGCTTCTCTTGTCCTGATAGTGTTTTCTCAGGGGAAATCTCACAGAGAAGCAGTACAAAGCTCCAAACCTCGCATGACCCTTCCTTTCTTATCCTGCCTTACAGGATTCACTGCACACAGAAAACACACACTCATACACAGTAAACAACCAGGCAAATAGTAACATAAATCCCACACACGTGTCATAGTGTACATGTGTAATAGTGTGAAACAGCGCAAGCTATCTGTTTATTCCATGATGATTCCCTTCAGTACTATAATGATGCTTCCAGTGGGAAAAATGGGCTTATTCAGAAGCACACACATGATAAGGCTGGCACAGACTCCCGTCACAGGCAAATACACAGACTCCAACACACAAAACAGATGTAGGAAAATGGACCATTTAATCAACACAAATGTTGAAGCCAACAATCAAACATACATATGTATCATGTGAGAAGCTCTTACTGGTTGTAGTGGTAAAATAAATCAGACTACATGCAGGTGGGGGAAGATTGTTGTTTTAGAGCTGAACGGTGATTGTCTTTGGGAAGGAATAGGGTTCAATATAAAGATTCTGTTTGTTGTTTATATCCCACAGGACCCCTGTGGTGAATTGTGTGGGAAAATATTACTGTGCAGCCATAAATTAGTGATGTATCACCACAAGATCAATAACTGATGCCCACGAATAAGCAAAGTGTGGGAATGACACAATTAACTTACAACTACAAGTTAGTAATGCTTGGTCACAAGATAATAATGGGTTCAACAAAATTTATAGGAATAAAATTGTGGTAAAACAGCATACATCCCATTTTTAGCTGCTTATTATTCTTGATGAAGTCACCAACCTAATATCCATATATCAAACTTTGTGTTCCTTCTCCTGCAACTTAAGGGTCTTTGACACCATACTTCCGCATCCTACTCAGAGAGTGGATATATGATTATCTTTCATTCATTCATTCATTTCAAAAGTGGGTTTTCATTTTCTCAAACAAAATATCAAACTCAAAACATACAGGAATTAACAGGAAAATGGGCCTTTAAAAAAGGTCAATGTTACAAAACTCTACTAAACAATAACCAGTATCAAACAAAACAAACTCAACTAACACAATGAGACAAAGGGTAAACTTGAATTGTGACTGATCAGCCCACAAAACACAAAAGGAGTGGAACACACACAAACACGCACAACAAACTGAAACTAACACAAATAAACCTCTTTTCTCTGATCCTAAATACTGAAATAACTTCTCAACATTTAGGTGTACCTTGCTCCATTGCCACCTCTACTGTTTGTCCATCGGCCAAGGGACTGGGGCAGCTGTAGCTGAGGTAACTCAGGAACTAATTTAACCAACTCATTGAAACATGATGAAACAATGTAAACTAAATGTGCACACTTATTTTAGGTTACAATGTGATATCAGTGTATAAACTTATTCCAAACCAAAAACACTTGTGCTTTGCTCTCTTAAAACCAAAAGAAAAGAACTATTGTAGTGTCTGCCTCCAGGCATCTTTGTGTGGCTGTAGATACAGTCCTTATAATACCAAACTAAGATAGTAATCTGCTACTAATCTCAGGTACAGTTAAATAATCTCTGAATACCGTGTTCATGCTACAACATCTTAGAAACAGTGTTTCTAAATATCAGCATCCTGGGTAATATGATTGAGAAACTGAGAGCAGGACAGATTTTTTGGGGCAAATTAGAAACAACAGAAAGTAACTGGGACATCTTTAGTGGATATAAAAGGTACTTATTGAAGACAAGAAATATTACATTAAACTGTATGTACATCTGTGCCATGAACACATTATTCCTCGTATAGATAACCCGTTTTATTGCTACTCATGTAATGATGTGTTTTATCAGAATTGATACCTGTTGTTTTGGAGCACACTGTGGACACTCAAGTGCTCTCAAAGCGTGTCATTAAAACAGAAGCGGGGACCCTCGAGGGTCACTGTCCTGCAAGTTTGAGATGTTTCCCTAATCTGTCACATCTGATTTAAATCGAATGGATCTTATCATGTTCTGCACAGTGGCTTATCCATTTGAATAAGGTATGTTGGAGTAGGAAAATATCTAAAACTTGCAGGACAGGAGCCAATTCCCCGACACTGCCCCGACAAAGGTCATGACAGTGTTGACGGAACAGTTTGTGCACATGATGACCAATGTACATACACCTTTCATGTGTGCTGCTTTCATTGTGATTACCTGTGCGTCACTAAAAATAACCACGTCTTTGACACAACCCATGGATAATGAAGGAGAACTGTTCATGAAGGTTCAGAGCAATCAGAGAAATCTCCAAATAAAATGAAAACCTTTCATAACAGAATAATTTGCTGTGTTTTATTGCAACTACTGATTTCTACTTCTGCAGAATGTCATTCTATATTCTCCTACATTATTTTCAGTTTTACAGTCAAAACTCATTAGTTGTGTTACTAACTGCCTGTTGCTGAGTTTCAGTCATCTTATTTATTGACTTTTATATTCAGAACAGTTGAAACAGTTGGAACCATCACATTTGTAGCTATTGCACTGCATATAGGAGCATGAGTGTGTGTGGTTTGTGTGTCTAGCCATGGGCTGATGAGGGGAGGCATGTGGTGACCATTTAGAAGGATTAGAGCTGTCAGAGACATCAAGCGCGACTAATTATTCTGTTAGCACACTACACTGCAGGGATACAAAGTGTGCGTGTCTGTGTGATTTTGTGTATGTGTTTGTTAGCAAAGAAAGCTTGTCAGGCAAAGCTAGAAAAGAGAGATTTTAGGGGAATGGATGACAGATGGAAATGAATTGAGCCAGAGAAATGAGCACAGAGGAGGAGAAAAGCTGTTATTACCCAGAGAGAATACACTCTCTGCATGAAAGATGGATTGATAGGAAGAGCGTAAAGGGCAGATTTGGAAGTGTGTTAGTTAAAAGCCCTGTGGGAAAATGTGAGGCCATATAGAGCAAAAACTAAAAAAGAAAGGCAATAAAGAAAGAAGAAAAATGAGAGGAGGATCAAAGGAAGGAAAGGTTCAGGGGATGTTTTCAAAAAGGAGGGATGAGATAGACAGAGAGAAGAGGGGTGACCTATCTCATGCCTTCATGGATGGCTGCATTTGTATCCAAACATCCCCACATGCACCGCTTTTCCACTCGGGGTGAAATTGGCCCGCAGCACCCAATCAGCCGTGGCCTTTTACCACCTCGCCATGGGGCAGAGTCTCCACGGTGAGTAAGTGAGTGTATTTGAGTTTGCATGTGTGTGAGTTCAAGTGTGATCACACACACACACACACTTCTGTTTGTATGTGTGTTTATAGACATATACATCCTCACCACTCTGCCTCCCTGATTTAACTTCAAACGGACAGCTCACTCATCTCCTCTCCCACACCATATTTTTTCCATCTATCCTTCCATTCCCTCTGTCTCCCTTATGTTCACCACTGATCCATCCATCTTCTAAATACCTTCCATCTCTCAGTCCAACCCTTCCTCCTTAAATCCATCTCCCTTAGTCCCATTTTATTCATCCATCCTTCTCTCCCTGTTTTCATCCATCCATCCATCCACATTCATGCCCTGTGGGATATTCAATTTCCTGAATCCACTGAGGTGGAAATATTTCAGATTTAATACATCCTCCATTAATGTTGTGTTAAGACTTCAGGGGAAAGAGTGAGAAGTTCAGAGGTGAAGAAGGAACAAGAAGCAGAAGCTGTGAAGAACTTTTTAGGATGAATACGTGGGTGGATGAAAATGTTACCCATGGAGGCCTGATACTATTCAAACACAACCCAATCACAGGGTGAAACATTGCCATTTGATTTTCTAAAAAGTTACAGACTCTAGTTTATGCTATTATCTATTCAGTTATCCATCTAATCCTCAACATTTTTTAGCATACTCTCCAGCAGCATTCACAAGCATTATGTGGCAGGATGTTGGAGGGCCCAGGCAGGGATTGAACCCACAACCTCCCAGGTGAGAGTCATGCAGGCTGACCAGTCAGCCAAAGGGATATCCATGTGGCCAAGTAGCCAGGGCACATGATCAATAGTGACAGGACCCACACTGTCACAATTAATTTATTTAACACACACATCTACTTCATTCGCTAGCAAACAAGCCCACACTTGGAGGTTGAACAGGTGGTGGTGGGATAAATAAAGCAGACTTAGGAGGTCTGTGTTTAGCTCCTGGCACTCCAGATATTTGCCATTTGCTAGAACATCAAGTGAGGTCAAACTGAAATCTTTATTGAGTCAGAGTTTTCTTATTTTAACACGTCATACTGTTGTAATAATCCATACTATCATATAAGTGCACTTGTTTCATAAAAAATCTGTGGTGGATGACAAGAGCAGAACTTATCACTTTTCTATATGTTTTCTATAGGCTTTTCTCATCATTTGACTCAGATTTTGTGAAAGAAACACAAGGATGCTGCACCGGATAATGGCTGGAAAAACTATGCAGTAGTTACATATGTAATTATGATCTGCTGGGTTTATCTGAAAAACTGATGATGTGCGAAATTATGAGCCACCACTGTGTGTGTCAATGCTTCAGTGTGCATTCAGATATGTGCTATTTTCAGATATGTGCCATGTTAAGTCATACATAATGTTAATAGATGCAGCTTGGTCAGACTGCCATGGCAAATTGTTACTGAAAAGTATCAGAGTACCCATCCAGACACGAAGCTGTCAGATAAATGGAAAGCAATGCATGTCTGACAGGGGCTTTAGTTCTACTTTGGTTCCAGTCTTTTTTTTTTATTACCTCTATTATCACTAATCCATTGGTTAAGTTTATACCCCAAAACTAGTCTGCCGCTTCATGCTTTTCCATCCTGTACAGTTTTAAATGCATGCACATTCCTCAAAAAAGCATTATATGGAGAGACATCGGTCTCTCTGGCTGGGGAGCACAAAGAAGTTATGTATCCTGCAGTTTCTAGGAACTGAAAATTGCACATGACCCACTCTGTTTAATATGATAACACTGTAAAGCCATGCTTGCACCAGACAGAAACCTGAGTTTCAACCAACTCATGAAACTGCCTTTAACTTAATTTGTCATTTCTGCTAAAGTTGTGGTCACAAGTGGAAATCAGAAACATGATTCCTCAAAGATGAGTAGATAATAACTGAAAAATAAAATACAAGTTGCAACAATAAATCTACCTCTGGTAGCCTGTAAAATACAAGCTATATAGTACAGGTATACGGCATTGGACTGTGACATATTAAAGAATAGCTAAAGAGAGATATCTGCAAATAAACAGTGTCAAATCTCTGGATTTCATCTTGAATTAGAAAATTACAGGAAAAGAGGTGAGCCAATGAGAATCAGGCAAGATTACAAATTTGAAAAATGGGTGGACAGAGCTGAAAATTAAAAATATGGTTGTGTGGACCTGAAGAGACATTGCAGTAGGTTATAAACAACGACCACTCATGCTTAGTGGAAAGTCCTTAATTCTGTTTTCCCCACGGCAGGGACTGACACAGACGGTCACATCACATCATCTATTATTGCTTGTCTACTTTTTCTTACTTCTGTGACTGTTGGCAAAGTAACATGAGACACACACATATACACACAACAATCATGTGTATTGCCTCTGAAGAACTCCTGTCAAAGAGATAGAATAACTTTGTGATCAACTGTGGCCTCAGTGTTCAGAGCCTGAAGAAAATCACCTTCAGCATCTCACTAGTGCGTATGTTCATCTGTATATTTGTGTGTGATCCAGAAATTTCTTTAAGGGTTCTTTACTATGGGGAGATGGAGATCATGTTGCCATTACAGCTTCTAACTCAACAGATAATGCCAACAATCATTGGCAAAAAAAATTACAAGATGACATTATGGTAGATGTTATAATCTAACATTGTTTGACCCGGATCATGTTGATATTCTGAATCTGGTGATCCAGATCTGGTGATCCAGAAGGTTCAAAATATAGGCGGTACTGGGTGGACTGTTTGGCCTTTTGGGGTTTTACTCAGGTGACTGACCCTATGGCTTGGCGGAGGTCTGCGCTCTCTGAGTGCTTCTAGTTTTGTTCTGTTATGAACAAGTTTTAATCAACCAGCTGCTCACTATTTCATTTTCTCATAAAAATGTTTTATAGTTTCTTTGTAAAGTGTCAATCTTAACTGACTGATAGTTCATTTCTGTGAGCTGTGTGAGATGAACATCACTTTACATGTGCCAAAACATGTATGAAGCATACTTATTTAAAATGAGTGAAGTCTAATTTGCAGGACTTTTACATGACGCCGAAGACATCTGCTCTAGTTTTGCATGTATCTGACGTCAATTTTGAAAAATCATCTAGATATCTTGATTTACTGGACATTAAGCAAACAGAGACTTAACTGGGAAGGAAGAAGCAACATTTTGCCTCAACCAGCTCATTTTTAACTGTTAATTTACATCAAATGTGTTACGAATCCTGGCAGGTCCAAAAACTAAACCAACACTTAAACGTCTCTCTCGTTTAGTTTGATCCTGTTTTTAAGCTCTTATTTTTGTGTGAACATCCATTTTAAATTGTTTTAGGGACTGGCCTTTGCTCACTCAATCAAAAAAGGTGAAGACTGACAAAAGGGCAATAAAAGCATAAAATGAAGCTCCATCAAAGTTCCAAAAAGACTTTTTGGGGAAATTTTTCTGAGCATGTATTTTTTTATGGGACTCACTGTATGACTGTTTTGTTAGTTTTTTTTTGGCTCTCTTCTAATAAATGATGAAGGCTAATTATAATACATATCTACATGTAATGCTCAGAGTGTGGCAGCTAAGTTTGTATTTAATGTTTACCGTCAGTGCATGTGAGCGTTACCTTAGCTTTTATGGTAAAGCAACACCTGACAAAGATGGTAAATAAAGTGTTCATTGTGTTTTCTTTTGTCATTTTACATTTGTTACACTTTTATCACTTATCAATGGTTTAGGACCTGAATTTATAGGTAGAGGTATGGACACTAAACTAAACAAATGTTTGATCTGTTTGGAGACCTAAGTACAAAGTAATATTCATAGTCTGGTTCTTACTGCTCTCTAGTGGACAGTATGAGTAATCATACAACATGCAATCACATGGGACACTTCAGCCAGTAAATTCCAACACAACGGCTGTACTTGTGTTGATTGGTGGATCACTGGTTTCTCTTTTTTTCTCTGCAATATAAGTAATGTTTAAAGCCCTTCTTTTCTCTGTGATATAAAGGACTTTTCGTTTGTAATACTGATGAATTCACTTTCAAAGTTCACATCTTGTATAATATTCTTTAAAGAAGGTGACAGAGTGCATTTAAATGCCACAGATGCTTTGACTGCAATATATTTTCATCATCCAATATTGAAAATCAAAAACATGACTGAAGCTACTACAAATGATGCAAAAGTAAACCTGTAAACAGTTTTGTTTCTGAAATGGAAAGAGCTCAAAGTTGTTATTCAGGGGTTTCTGGACAGGGTTTCTTTCATTTGTAGAAAAAAAAATTTAATTACATTTTTTAAAAAGTCTCATAATCAATGCAAATGTTTCTCAACATGGAAAAAAATTATAAACAAAGTTGGAGAATAAGCCTTTCCAGACGTCCTGTATTTTAAACACTGACCCCAACCAAAATTAACAACAGTCCTGCTGGACATTGCAGCTAGTGATATATATTGATTGGCCACCCCACACTAACTTCTGTCTTATCTTGACCAGCCTATTAACCATTTCCCAGTTACCCTTTCACCTGGACCCAGGTAAAAAGAGTAATAAACTCATCTGGAGCAAGTAAAATTAAAGTAAAAGACTAATAACAAGCACAAGGGGTGAACTAAACTATTAAAATGAAGTTATTGTTCTTCATTCTTTCTCGCTTCAGGTTTTTAGAGAAAAAACAGAAAGGATTAAGTTTTGAAGAAGGGGAGAAATAAAAATTGAGAAAAAATATGAATAATTGAAGTCAAATAATGGGGCGTTCCAACATTATTTGTGGATAAGATGGAAATAAATCAGTATTGTGTGCCTTGTCAGTGAGTAATAGTCAAAACTGGAACAAATTGGTACCCAGCAGGGCATTAAAACCTGGGATTGTGTGTGTTTGAGTGTGAGCGCATAAGCATGTGTTTGTATCCTCATTAACGCTGAGAGGTTAAAATGAAGGCACGGTTGAGACTAAGCTGTGCTTATTTTTCATCCAAACTAAACATCAGAGCATCTTATGTCAAGTAAGTAATTAGGATCTTGTTATTCGCTAAGATGAAAATAATCTGTGAAATTTGCATTCGAGATGGAGAAGCTTTTACAATAAAACTGTCACGTTCTACTGCACTTTTTTTATGCTGGGAGGCACATTTATTATTGCCAGGTATTTTTTTGGCAATGGTATAACTGTGGCTCACTGTACTTATGGTATTTTTTATAACCATATGTTTTCAGTCTTTTATGATAAATATACAGCATACAATGATGCCTGACAGTTTGGCATCTTTTCACTATTTTTGTATTTGGCCTAAATAGGATCAAAAACAGCATCAAACTTGCACACCAAGACCAAAAAGCAGGTAGTGTCACTAAGACTTAATGTAACAATAGAGACAGCATTGTTCTTGGTGATTTAAACGAAACCCATCTTATCTAGTGGTCATCACAGCTAATAAATACATCTAACAAGTGATCCATCCATTTTTTATACCGCTTATTCCATTTCAGGGTCGCTCAGCAGTTACAAGGCGATAAGCAGGGTAAATGCTGGACAGGTCGCAAGTCTATCTCAGGGCCAACACAGAGACACAAACAACCTCTCACACTCACTCCTAGGGAGAATTTAGAGTGACCAATTAACCTAACACATTATTAGCATTAAACTCACCTCCTCATTTATCTTTCAAACAAATATTGCGGGAAACCTGGGTTCTGAAATTGATGGCAAATCAGTTTCACCTGATCAAGTTGCAGTTTTCTCAGTCATGACTTTACATTTTACACAGAAAAATTTGACAATTTGATTCCATATGCCACCCAATTCCTAGTAAGGCAAGGCAAGGCAAATTTATTTTAATAGCACATTTCCTGTTCAAGACCATTCAAAGTGCTTTACATAAAAAATTTAAAGTATTACAGATAGTGCCAAGAAAGCATTTAAAAGTAATAAAAGGCATAAACAAATAGCTAAAACCACAATTATGTTGAGTCGTCTACTTTATGTGTCATGCCTTCTTCCCGGTACAAGCTATGGTTATCTCCTGTCTTGACTACTGCAACACATCCACAGTGAAACCCCAGCAGATCGTCCAGAATGCAGCAGGACATCTGGCGATCCATCAGCAAAAAAGGACATATGTCACCCCACTAATTATTGGACTTCACTTGCCATGGTAGCCTGAATTAATTAATTGCTATTGCTTACCTAATAATTGACTGGGAGGTCAGTGCCTTCGGATTTAAACTCTGTGAAACAGGATTGCTTTCAATATCACCTCTGCACTCGAATATAGAATATCACCTGGTTCTTCCACACCTATGCACGAGAGAGTCTCAATCAAGCTGCCAATACCTGTCAGAGTAGGAACATGACTCGACTGCAAATATTCCCCTCGTCGCCTACCTCTTGTACACTAACATGCCAAACTGAACTTTTTTTTAATTATTTTTAATCTCAGAGCTTTACGTACTTTTACCAAATAAATAATATTGGATCATTTTTGTAAATATGTATATGACTCAGTATTATATTTGTTATTAATTTGTTGAATTTGGTTCTTTCTTATTTTTTTACTTTTAGGTCTTGTATGAAAATCTGATTAACTAAGAGGTTATATTTACATGAAAAAAATAGCATGACCTAAAGAGTTCATGCATCATAGTATGAATGCAGACACATGTACCCCTTGTGCAAATATAAATTTTTGTTTTTCCTTAAATGTTTTTGTTATCAGTGTTTTTGTTCTTGTAAAAACATTCCATGGTAACTCCTAAAGGATGCAATTCATTATTCACTAACCACTTGCCTCTTTGTTTTTTTTCTTGGATTTTTTTATCTTAAATTTCCTTTTTAGTACATTTTTTCATCTATTTATTTATGCTGCAACAATTCTATTTCCCTTTGGAATCAATGAAGTAAAATTGAACTAAATTTGGTTTAATCCTTTTGTAAGTAAATTAACATTCTCACTAAATGAAATGCATGCAGAAATACAGGCACATGAGCAGAGTCTAATTTTACATAAGAACAATATGCATACACGAGAATTCAGAAGACAACGTGACTGGAATACAAACACATATTTTTATTTTCTTGTTTCATTGAAAATTATTTTCTGAAAAAGTATGTTTCAATAAAGTTCTTAATGACACAAACTATTTCACAAAAATAATACAAATGAATCAGCTATGGTTGACTTTGGATTGGCAGAGGTAGTCTTAAGGATGGGACAAATTGAGCAAGTACAGCATAGAAAATCAAACCCTTCTAGCAGAGTTCCTGAACTTTACAGAAGCTTTACAAAACTGCACTAAAAGCATAAAGCAGCCATCACTGTGATATGGCAATTCAAGTTGGTCTCTTTAATTGATTAAAGAATTAGTCACCAGTCTACATTTTATAGGGTAATAAAACATGGGTCAAGCTAATTTGAAATGAATATTCTAGATTGATAATCATTCAGACTTCCCCTCAATAATCTGTTTGAAAACCTGCACAGGGTAGTTGCTTGATAACCTATGATGTCAAATAAATGTAATGGGTTAGTAAAAAAAATATCAATCAAATATATTTACCTCACAACTGCAAAGTATCTAAGTATGGGAACTGATATGAATCTAATGTCTTCAACTTGTGAAAGAAGTGTGAGCTGAGATAAATAAAAACATGAGCTGTTCACAAAGATAGTATAGCAGTGGTGGCAGTAGTTTAATAAATAAATAGATGCTGCTAGTTATAATAACTACAATAGCAGCATTGGTATTCAAACAGATGCATTAAAGTTTATGCTAGCTTGCTTTGTGTCAAGTTATAATAATAACACATCACTTAGCAGATAAAATAGTACATCTTAACTGTTTGCTAAACCTCTTGGTTCGTGTTACGCATGCGCAAAGCGTCGTTGAAGGAAATGGTGCGAGTGAGCGGAGTGGGAGTTGACAAAATCTGAGATTTGAGTCTGACTAGATTTTTTTGTCTTTCTTTCTTAGAGGGTGTTCAATTAAAGCCTGTGCAGATTAGAGTTTAATTAAATGTTTTTGTAAAACAGCTGGTTAAATTTACACGGATATTCCAAGGGGTGCAAGGGATCTGTACAGTCTCACCGCTGGCACGGAAACTTGGGACAGAGGCAGGGTTCGCCTGCTAGCCACCACACCAGCTAACCGCAGGTAGCGTAAAGTGCCAGCTACTAACAAGACCTAAGGTGACTTTGTATGTTTAAACTACACAACATCCATTTACCAACAGTGTTGATAACAGTTATATAAAATCATTTTATTGCTAGCTGTCAAGCAAACGAGTCAGCAAAGTCCAGGCTTGTGGAACTGGCTATATTATACAAACATGTCTGCTAACCATTTAGTAGCATGCTATGTTAGCTAGATCTGCTATCAACAATCATATGTGCTAGCTGATGTTTTCGTAGCAGGTAGCTGTTAGTAAACCGCAAGCTAGGTTATTTAAATAAGACTGTGCTCTCGTTGCTGCTCGTCAAAGTAAAATAGCAGTGGTATATCAGTGTTTTTCTTCCATGCTCATATGAAAAGTGGAATTATGAAGCCGCTTTCAGTGGACCTTCTACATATCAGTTTGTCATTTGACAATATCTTATCTCCAGTGCACGTCAACTTTGCCCGATTGGTTTTGCGTAGTCCCACATTTATTTTGAATGAAATATCCTTCCTGCGAAGTCTCCCCCCCCCTCATTTAATCAGTCATGCCAAAATCTCTGCACTTTGGAAATGTGACATTACTAAACCACAGCATATAAA
>JAOXYM010000012.1:12728683-12759789 GCA_028567055.1 Leptatherina wallacei | reverse complement strand
GCCCCCCCCCCCCCCCCCCCCGGTTGCAGTAACTTTATGCACCTCCCCCCAACAAAAGGCAGCCAGACTGGCGCCGCTAGTTAGCTTGTGAGCATGACAACTTAAACTTAATTTTAACTCTAGAAAACATCAGTATTGGAGTTTCCAAACAAGGGTTCTAATGCAAAAATTCTGGCTCTTTCGTCTCTTTTGGTTGTTGGTGAGCAAGTCTTATAACTATCCAGCTATTTACTTAGATATTATGATCTACTTTAGGTCATGCCTTCTGCCCGTCTCCCCTCAGACTCAAAAACATTATTTGTTGGTTAGTTTTCGCCAGACGGCAATTTTCTCTTATTTTCTTTTGATTACAGCACAACTGCAATGGAACCGTGTTTTAACTCATAAGAAAACTACTGTGATGCCTTTGTAATTAATTTTTGTTCACTGAAGATTATCAGGTATTCCATTAAGATTAGGATAAAATAACATTAACCACTCAACATTCAACAAATCATTAACAGCACAAATTGCAACGAGTGAAACAGTCATAAAGTTTAATAAGTATGTTTCTGAAGCATTTTTTTAACATTGCCCAATCTCTATTTTTAGATATTGTCATCTTTCCCTTTGAGGTTGAGAAGTTTGATGTCACACGTCTCCACCGTTTCTGCTTCAGTTTCCATGAGGATTATGTGAAATCATCAAAGATATTTATAAAGAAACTGCACGGAAACAAAAATCAAGATGTCCATCACCAACACACCTACCAGCAATGATGCCTGTCTGAGCATCGTACACAGCTTGATGTGCCACAGACAAGGAGGTGAGAGCGAGACGTTTGCTAAGCGAGCCATAGAGAGCCTGGTGAAGAAACTAAAGGAGAAGAAAGATGAGCTTGACTCCCTCATCACAGCCATCACCACAAATGGAGCCCACCCCAGCAAGTGTGTGACCATTCAAAGGACACTTGATGGACGGCTGCAGGTAGGACATTTGAGCTGTGCAGATACATAGATATGACAAATGCTTTTCTCTTCCTGTAAAAACTCTGACCAATCCCTACCATTCGGTCCGAATGGAAAGAACCAATCGGATGCTTTCATGTCTCGTCCTGTCCACCCCCCTCTGTGTGAAATGTGCTCATGCTCTCCCTCTGCCCTGCTGAGTTTTGCTGTCGGGTCCGAGTTCAAGTTGGGGAGGGGGGTAAGTGGTTGTGAACTGAGTATTGATGGGAGGGGGAGGAGCTTAGAGGAGGTGCCACTTTCAAATCTTGCTAGCTCTCCAACATAACCAACTCTAGCTTTAATTACTCATTAGTTAATGTTTATATAAATAAGAGCTTAAATGCTATTTAGCTTTAATTCAAACTGTCTTATTTCACAAATTACAACAAAATTCCCAGATGGTGCAGATGGCATCTGTCCTGTAGAAAAGTTATATAAATTCAAATTTACCAAAAATTCAAAGCAATGGTAGAGGTTTTTCCAGTGTGTAGTATCTTTTTAATGAAACACTCTCCACAAGTTCTGTATCACCTTGGAATTTCTATATGCATGTATTCAAGGGAGGTCTAAATGCCAGTATAGAGACCAGCTCACAGATCCTTCACATCTATTTACCAAATGCACCGCATGTGTTAGGTTATGAAAATCTGGAGTTTCAGAACTGGCTGGAATTTCACAACCATGCACCAGGCGGCAGCAGTAGTGACATTACCTTTGGCATGTGTTATGTTCATAAGAATGAGAATAGGGGGAATAATCTTTGTTTAACAGTCCAAATCCCTGCAAGGCTAGAGTCAGTAGACATTAGGCATCTTGATTACCAAGTGACAGTAGATTTATAGTACATACTATTTCAGCTCTTAGCAAATTCCAATATTTGAGATGAGAGACACTCATGTAAACACTGGAAATTGTTGATTTAATACAGAATTCATTTTCCCCATAACTTAACATTTTGAAACCCCAGGACATTTATTCAACTTAAAAGGTTTGACTATTCAGGAAAACACTCAGAAGTAGGCTTAAGTAATGTCAAGTAGCTTGATGTGCTGTCTAGAGCATGCCATTCACCACGACAATAGAAAACAAGCTGTATTCTTCACTGTTAAGTTATCAGCTGGACTGTATGTTTGACCTAATTTGTGTCATTTAGTGTATCCTGAAAGTACTCCCAATAATTTTCCTGCTATCCTCTTGTGTTATTCCAAGGTGGCTGGACGTAAAGGGTTTCCTCATGTAATCTATGCCCGACTGTGGCGATGGCCTGACCTGCACAAGAATGAATTGAAGCATGTGAAATACTGTCAGTTTGCCTTTGATCTGAAATGTGACAGTGTGTGTGTCAATCCCTATCACTACGAGAGAGTTGTGTCTCCTGGCATAGGTGAGTAACAAGGTTTTTAGTTTATGTTGGTGTTCATTTGAACTTACTGAAATGAAACGGAACATGAAGACGAAACCATTTCAGTTCCCTTCAGAGAACTGAGACAGAAAACTTGCTTAGGAGGAAATTAATCTCGGTGCTGCTTTTTCTTTTTTTTTTTCTTTTTTTTAAGCAAAAGCTTTTGGTCAAGGGCTACTTCATATAAAAATTTAAAATAATTTCACCTGAACTTGTAGTACTTTAGTTGAAGTTATAATGGATTCTCCTTCTTTATGATCCCATATGGTCAGTATCATGCAGTGTCTCTATCATTTTCTTTGCAGACTTATCAGGACTGACCCTGACCAATTCTGGCCCTAGCTCGGCACTGATTGTTAAAGATGAATATGATTTTGATGGGCAGCAGAGTCTGCCTTCTGTTGAGGGTGGACACTCTCTCCAGACCATCCAACACCCCCCATCCAGTAACCGCACAGCCCCACCTGAATCATTTCCGACCCCAAACCTGCTTCCACCCACTGAGGCCTCCTCGTCCGCCTCAACATCATCCTTCACTGCTATTGTAGCAGGATCAAGCAGTAAGATACAGTTGCAGAATATTTCTGTGTGCTTGTATGTATGTATGTATGTATTGTAATGCTTGCAGTATTTTAAGTGATTTAGTCTTTGTTTCTTTTAAGACTTTATAAAGGGCATAAATACTAAGTTTGATAGATAAAATGTGAAAACTTTACATTGGTGAAGTTATTATTATTATTGTTGTTGTTGTTGTTGTTGTTGTTGTTGTTGTTGTTGTTGTTATTATTATTATGATATTATTCTCATATTTGACATATGTAAACCCCTCAGGTGCCAGCTCCAACTGGTCCAGGAACAGTAGTTTCACCCCCACCATACCCCACCACACTAATGGTCACTTACAGCACCACCCTCCTATGCCACATCCGACCCACTACTGTAAGTGCACACACTGCTATTGCATCTTTGCCTTAATCTATGGTCAGAATGTCAGTGTTTTTTTTTCTCTGCACTGCAGAGCATCACTAATAATCCACTCTTTCTCTCAGGGCCAGTGCATAATGAGCTTGCCTTTCAGCCTCCTATATCAAATCATCCAGGTGAGAACCTACACACACACTGTGGAAGAAAACCTGTAAATATGTAGAATTGACAAACCCTGTCAAAAGATATGAACCTGGAGTTTTCAACTATTAAAAAAAAAAGTCAAAATTATATTGGATAAAAAGATCCTCTGAATACGCTTTTAACTGACATCTCTTCATTTTTGTGACTTTTAAGAGATTAATGTATTCTATTTTAATGATGAGGTTGAGCAGGGGTGTCCAGCTCTGTTCCTCGAGGGCCATAGTCCTGCGGGTTTTAGATGTCTCCCTGCTCCAACACACCTGATTTAAATTAAATGGCTCTCCTCAACAGTTTGTTGTCAAGTGCTGCCAAAGTGTGTTGACCCATCAATCTGATCCAGGTGTGCGGCAGCAGGAAACATCAAACACCTGCAGGACAGTGTTTTTCTTGAGGACCGACTTTAGACACCCCTAAGCTAGAGTTTGATGTTCACTTACTTTTATCACGTAAAACCACTGATATTTTCTGCCTTCTTTTTCAGCTCCTGACTACTGGTGTTCCATTGCCTATTTTGAGATGGATGTTCAAGTTGGGGAGACATTTAAAGTGCCCTCTTCTTGCCCCATTGTGACGGTAGACGGCTATGTTGATCCCTCAGGAGGAGACAGGTTCTGTTTGGGTCAACTCAGTAACGTACATCGCACTGAAGCCATAGAGAGAGCAAGGCAAGTTACCAAAATAGCATAAAAGTAAAAAAATTTAGAGTAAGCAATCAGGTTGAGGATATTTTGTCAGTGTTCACTTGATTCTTTTGAGTTATCCTAGCTGTTTATCTTCTCATTTATTCTATCTGTCTCTATTGGTTAATTTAAACTGTATTTTACATATGGACATATTCTCACATTCAGACCCTTTTCTTTTTAAGGCAAAGGGGGAAAAAGAGGATTTGATCGGTCTCCAATAACACCCGTAGAGTCTCTAGTTTTGTTGCTAGCTGCTGTTTTAAAAAATAATATCTAGAGAAAAGAACAGAAGTGAGAAATGTAAAGTGAACATGGCAAACACATAAACATTGCCCATATTTTGAGAAAATACACAAGTGATTAATGAGAAGTGCTGAATGCCTGTTTGAACAGAACTGTACATGGTGCCACTATCACTCCATTTTTCTGTTTTTTAAATTCTTTATTGTTCTCTTTTCTCAGGCTTCATATTGGTAAAGGGGTCCAGCTGGAATGTAAAGGTGAAGGGGATGTGTGGGTGCGATGCCTCAGTGACCATGCTGTATTTGTTCAGAGTTACTACCTGGACAGAGAGGCAGGGCGAGCTCCAGGAGATGCGGTTCACAAAATATACCCCAGCGCTTATATCAAGGTAGGCTTTACTCTTTGGTAATTATATTTGTGTAATAAGCTCAGGGGAATATAAACAGGCATTACTTAATTTTGACATCTTTGGAAACTGCAGAGAAATGGCATCAGATTTTCATCTTTTTCACAAGTCTCCTTTATCCCTCTAGGTGTTTGACCTTCGTCAGTGCCACAGACAGATGCAACAGCAGGCTGCTACGGCTCAAGCAGCAGCTGCAGCACAAGCAGCAGCTGTGGCTGGAAACATCCCTGGACCTGGATCAGTCGGAGGGATAGCCCCAGCTATCAGTAAGATGAAATAACTGCTAAAATAGACGCGTCTTTGCACCGAGTGACAGTGTGGTTGTGATTTCAGCTGACTAAATGACTCAGGATGAAACTTTGTAAAATGTGCTGCCATTGGAAAGTGAGTGTCAGCTCTGTGTTTATGTTTATAAGAAAGATATGAAAATGCGAAAATGGTCTATGAAAATATGTCTAGTTGACTAATTGTTTTGTTCTTTAGCGCTTGATAAAATAGTGGAAAATGCCCAGTTTAGGTGGTTTGTCCCATGCATGTCCCCAGCATCTCTGGGCTGATTATCACACGGGTCAATATGATCTATATGTCGTCATTATAGGGTGTTAGGCAGATGATGAAATGAATGCCTGCATCTGCCCAGGTGTGATATATGCTTAGCGTGAGATGTCTTTCTCTAATTTACTTCAAACTGTGAAACTCATCTTCCAAAGAGGTTCCTTTAAAAATAAGGATTATGTATCCATGATGGATAGACTTCTCTGTCTGTGTTTTGGTCAGTTTAATCAATCATTGAATCTGTCTTCCTGTCCCCACAGGTCTCTCAGCAGCTGCTGGTATTGGGGTAGATGACCTTCGAAGGCTGTGTATTCTTAGGATGAGCTTTGTTAAAGGTTGGGGCCCTGACTACCCCCGCCAGAGCATCAAGGAGACCCCGTGCTGGATTGAAATCCACCTGCATAGAGCTCTGCAGTTACTGGACGAGGTTCTTCATACTATGCCTATAGCAGATCCCCAACCTCTAGATTGAGATTTTTCCAACATCAGCTTCGCATCTCAGCATAAAGTTGCATGGAAAGTCTTCATCAGTGAGCTGCTTCTTTTCTTTTTTCTTTTTTTTTGTGGAGAAGACAGTGAAACTGAAGCTTTCTTATGTGGGGGGAAAAAAAAACTTTCAGATGTGTTTGAAGTTCCTTTGTGCACTGTGGCCCCAACTTCTGCTCGTGACCCTAACATGAGCCAAAGCTATTTATCAAAAATGCCTATATCTTTAATAATTGGCTTTGATTTTATGACTGGAATGGTTGTCACAGATTAGTAAAACTATGAAGCACTATGCGCATAGAGGACCTTAAGACTCCATGAAACTGGAATGTACACCAACAAGAAAACCAGCTACTGACGGTAACACCAAACAACACGAGAGCAACTGTGTGTGACACAGGGACTCATCCAGTGTCAGGGTGCTAAAGCACTCCTGGTTTTCTGTTGTCAGTTTAACTTGAGACCGCTTCTCACCTGGAATAACGTTCAAGTTTTGTCAGCTTGTCAAGCTGAAACGAAAAGCAGCAACACTCTGTGGATCACTTCACAACAACATGCCTGTTGCTGCTTCTCGGCCACCTGACAGACAGCGGAAGTACCCAGCTGGATCAGGACATGCTAAATGTTCACACCCTCCAAAAATGTCAAAAAATGTTGGCTAACAAATCATTTTTCTTCTTCTCTATTAAACAAAAGTAGCAAAGAGCAGAATGGGTGAAGCTTTTCCATAGTTATGTTCCTCTCTACATGCCATACCTGCAGTAAAAGTGTTTTAACACATGTGGAAATGTACTGTATAGTGGTGATTTAATTGTGATTTTAACATTTCTCAATCAGAAGAAGCTCTGACCATGCGGTCATTCATTGTCACCCATCATCTGCACCCTCCTTTATGCTTCCCTAAAGGATGGGTCTATATGTCTTCTGACAGCTGTTTGCTTTTCCTCACTTTCATGCTCTAAGCCACAAAGAAAAGTAGCTTGGATACTTCTTGTTCAATAAGAATGATGTAAGAAAGCAAAAAAAAAAGCAGATGGTTGAGTACAAAGATTAGGTTTAATCAGTGTTTTTGGTGAACCAGTGCCCTAACACTAGACTTTCTTACACCAAAAGAAAGTGCAGTGTAAACATGAGAGAAAAGTCCAGCAAGTGGACTTTGTCCCAAGTTTCTTCTGTGTAAATTTGGAGTTTTTGCATTTTAAAGGTGGTGATTTTTCTATTTTTTGCTATTTTACAGATATTTTTTATCAGCAAACTGTAACTGTAAGCCTCAGCTTAATTGCTTAAGTCATATTTTAAGGTTTTATAGGCAATAATGCACGGTCAATCAGCATTATTAGGAGAGTAGTTACACAGATATCACAATTTAGCCAAAGTATGACTTAGGCAGTTATGCTATGAGGCTAACAACATTTAGTTATTTTACCTAAATATCTGATGACTTGCAGCCTACTTATATACTACTTGATCCAGGTCTCTTGTGTATAATTTACTGACAGACACCTGGATCATTTTTAGACAATACTCAGCAATATTGACATATTTTCTTGGTTTTATTTTTGTTACCTTTACTAAATGATTTGTATAGTAGTAGCACTTTACTTTTCTTGATTTAATCGGTAACCATGTTGGCAAGGTTGTCCTGCAATAGGACTAAAGAAGTGAATAGGTTCATGTAAAGTCAGTGTTGGATTGTAGGCAACGATGTTTTGAGAACATACTGTATTTACACTGAGACACCTTTTTAAACTGTATTTACTCTTTCACTGCAGGCATTCACAGACATCTTTAGGTTTCTGTTGGTTGGTCTGAATTGATGACTTTTTCCTTTTGATTTTCAGTTTAATCCATGTATATAACTTTGTTTTTGAGATGCATGTCAATGTTTGCATGAATTTTGATGTCAAGGAGACCCTTCTGTACTTAACCTCCTTTTTAAAGTGGAGTACTTCACCTGCACTGCATTACACAGGGAATTTATCTAAAGATAACACAAACCAGCACCTGCTGTATAATGGTGTTCGTGTGTTCCTAGTAAAAGAGAAAAAGTATTAAAGGCACATAGAGGAAAGCTACAGAGTCGTTACTTATCCAATATCATAAACCCAATATTTTATCTGCCAAGAGGAAGAAAGTGATTTAAGGTGCAGTTTCGGGGGGGACATGTTAATGTTTGTTGTCTCTTCAAGAATAAATTGATAATACGCAGGACATTTTCTGGTGAAATAAGTTTATCATAAAAACAAGTTCCCTTCATTGCTCTGCTCCTTGCAGCGTTGGATTCATATTCATTTCTCTATTTAAAGGAATTCTTAAGTTAATCTTGTTTCATTTACTGTTTTCAAGTAGATTTTCATAAACCTCTGTTTATTATAGTTTTTCCCCCATTCTGATGATCATCATTTAAAATGGATTTAAAGTTCCTGTCCAACAAATTAACCAGAACAAAGCAGATTGAACGTCTCCCATTGCTGGCCCAGCTGGGATTTTACTTAAATTTGAGAGGTGGTTTCGTGAGCTTTTATCAGTAAAATTTTAGGATATATTCACAATATTATATACCCAGTTGATCAAATGGTATGTGCTGAACTCAGTCTGGAGGGGAAAAAAAGTGCTCTGCTCTATTATGCTTTAAGGTGGACAGCTGTTTTTATATTGTTTGGATTTATTGTAGGAGCCAAAAGACAGCTCGGTTGAGTTGATGTTGACTACTATGACAGATTGCAAATTTAAAGTTTACCTGTATTTCTTTTGTGAGAGTCTACAATTAAATATGACCTGATATTGTCTAAATGGTGTCCTGTTCCTGTACTCATAAAACCAGTGTTTCCACACAAGAAAGTAGCAGAACTTAAATGTTACTGCATCCAAATATAAAAGCTTACAGTACGGTGCAAAAGTCTTGGTACACTCCCATTCTTCATACACTCCTATTTATCTAGTTGCAGCTACCATAAAATGCCAAGGATTACACGGACCAAATTGCTGGGGGGGGGGTTCACTAATTGTGTGTTTTCCAAAGAATGATTAGTCAAGAACGTGGCATTTCTCCACATTGTGTTCAGTGTGTCCTTAGCATATTTGAGGAAATTGGGAAAAGTGGAGGACAGGCCTGAAAAATATATCCACAGCAGATTAAAAGATCTCAAAGTGATGTCTTTACAAAGACCTGACAGAGAACCTGAGAGATGCATCTGGACCTTAATTTTATCTATTTATTGTTCACTGAGGCCTAGAATTACACAAATAATGGCAAAAAAATTAAGGGTGACTCAAGTATTTTGGACAGTACTGTAGATGGCTGCAGATGTGCTGAGAGTTACATTAAGTTGAAGTAAGTGGCATCAGATAGCAACTGTCTTTAGATAGTAGGAAGTATATAAATGTTTCCCAATAACAAACAGGAAAGTAGGAGTGATGTCACTCAAAGCAGCATGTCCAGACCAACTCTGGCCTGAGTAGAGGTTAAATTAAGCCAGGAACTGAAGTCACCTGAGTGTGTGAGTGCAGTCTCACATTAATCTCTAACCAAATACTTGTGGGCATACTGTGTGAGCTAACCGTCTTCCAGTTTTAATGATGTCACATGAAACTTGGGGGCGGGGGGACGACCCAACAACGCTCACTTAAAAAATGCTCCTCACTTATACTTGGCCTGTAGGACCAGTTACGGTTGGGAAAATTACACAACTCCAACACAACTTATAATAAAAGCGATTTGTCCATATTACTGTAATGAGATTAAACAAAAAAAAAGGCCCTTGTAGTGTGCATGTAGGTCTCAAATAGTGGCATATTTGTGCATTTTCAGCTGTGAAAAGTGAAAATATCTGCTGTGAGAAAACATATTCTAGACATTAATAAGTATGTCGGTGACTTTTTAAAATCCAGCATGGTTTTATGTAGCTTACCTTCCACCTGAGCTGAAAGTTAATGAACTGCAATTCAGAAACTCCTGTATGTGTGTGTGTGTTTGTGTGTGTGTGTGTAGTTTATTCATGGAAAAAAAATCTTGGAGATTACATTTGCATGTGTATTCTATGGCAGCTGTATATACACTCACTGGCTACTTTATTAGGGACACCTTGCTAATACCAGGATGGACCTCCTTTTGCCTTCAGGACTGCTTTATTTCATCCTCCCATATATTCAACAGGATATTGGAAGCATCACTCAGTGATTTAGCTCCATATTGACATGATAGCATAACACTGCTGCTGCAGATTTGTCGGCTGCACATCCATGATGAGAATCTCCTGTTCCACCACATCCCAGAGGTGCTCTGTTGAATTGAGATCTAGTGACGGTGGAAGCCGAGTACAGTGAACTCATTGTTCGAGAAAATAGTTGGAGATGATTTGAGCTTTGAGACCTGGTGCATTATCCTGCAGGAAGTGTACCATCAGAAGATGGTACACTGTGGTCATAAAGGGATGCACATGATCAGTAACAGGTAGGCTGTGGTGTTTAAACCATGCTCATCTAGTACTAAGAAGCCCAAAGTGTGCCAAGAAAATATCCTCGACACCATTACACCATCACCGCCAGCCTGAACCATTGATACCAGGCATGATTAATACATACATTCATATTGTTTACACCAAATTTGGACCAAACCATCTGAATGTCGCAGCTGAAATTGACTCGTTAGACCAGGCAGTGTTTTTTCCAATCGTCCAATTTTGGTGAACCTGCGTGAATTGCAGCCTCAGTTTCCTGTTTTTAGTTAACATGAGTGGTATCCACTTGTGGTATTCTGCTGCTGTGATCATTGGCTTCAAGGTTCAACTTGTTGTGTGTTTCGAGATAGTATTCTGCATCCCTCGGCTGTTACTTGAGTTCCTGTTGTCTTCCTGTCATCTCCAACCAGTACACCCATTCTCCTCTGACATAAACAAAGCATTTTTGTCCAGAAAGGACAAAATTCTCTGACAATTCTCAGTAAACCCTAGAAATGGTGTAAAAATCAGATCAGTAGTTTCTGAAATACTCAGATCAGCCCATCTTATACCAAAAACTATGCCACATTCAAAGTCACTGAAATCCCTTCTTCCCAATTATGATGCTCAGTTTGAACTTCAGCAAGTTGACATGACCATGTCTACATGCATAAATACATTGAGTTGCTGCCATGAGGCTAAGTCAAAAGAGAGAATTATGACTGCTTATTTTCCATTTCTACTCTATCTAGAATCTCAAATCAGTTGATTAACAATGAATGTTTGGTTGAAGTAGGCCGTTTTTACAAGAAATCTGTTGCCCTTTAACATTTAAAATTGACCTTGAAGGCAAACCTTTTTTGCCCATTCATTGCAGTTACAAGAGCCTGGATATCTGGATAAAGAAAATTATCAGGAGAGGAGATATGAATCTACAGATCTGTCCATTACTTGTCAAGTATTCCTGACAAACTGTTCCAAGCACATATCTTTCTGTGTAGAGATAATAAATGACGGGGAAATTATTTGAATTCCGGGTGTCACATTTAATCTGATTCTCAGATATAATTACTCTCATTGACTGAGTGTGTTTACATGCCCAATAGTGTCCCGGTTCTGATCTTTACCCTGGTTTTAATCAGATGCACGTGGTCTTTACAGTATTCAGGTTTCTGATCATGTGTGTACAGTTATGTTTAATTTCTTGTTATCTCACGAACAAATGATTTTGTGTTTAAAAAAAAAATTAAGGCATTAATAAGACACAGGATCATGGTTTCTATTTGAGTATTTCAGATAGCATATCCAGATTTTTCAAAAACAGTTTGAAATGTCATCCAAGTTTCTGAAAGCAGGATAATCAGTTTACATGTGCAAGACAAAACCTGGATACTGGTGTCCATGTAAACACTTTAAGTTTAAGAAACAGTGTACAGCATGTTCTCAAAACTAGTAAAACATGTGCCACCACATGTTTTAGCAAACCTCAAAATATCTGCAATGCAAGAAAAATCTGTGAAATGTGCTTTATTTCAGGAGTGTATCACTGAAACGTTTGACAACTATAAACTTCTAAAGTTGAGACAGAAAACAAAATTCCACGTGATGCTATTGCCTCAACTTGTGAAGTGTCTCAAACCAGGTGTTGGTTTCAGTCTGGTGGTGAAAAAGTTCTTTTTGACAAAAATATGGAAACATATGTGGTAGGATTGTAGGAGATGAACAAATGCATAGTTTGCTTGAATCCCCATTTTTTACCAAATGTGTAATTCAGTTGATTAAATATTTGAGTTTTACTCTACAAGATTTAGCTTGTTTCGTTTTTCCTTTCTACTTATATCAAGGAAACCTTGGTCCTAGAGGGCCGCTGTGCTGCAGGTTTTAAATGCTCCACTGCTCCAACACATCTGATTTCTATTAAATTGGTGCAACAACTCATCAGGTTCTGCACAGTGATTCATTCATTTCAATCAGATGTGTTGAAACGAAAACATCTCAAACTTTGAGGACAGCAGTCCTTGCGGACCAGGGTTCCCCAGCCCTGGTTTATATTACTGATAACAATCTCAGACAGGTTTGATCATTAGTTTCCCAGGTGAGCTTAATGCAGTCTGGGGGAAAAGGCAGCCCTCTTGGGCCACAGTCCTGCAGCTTTTTAGATGTTTCCGTGTTTGAAATTAATGGGTCTGTGTACAGAACTTGACAAGGTATTAGAGGACCATTTGATTTAAATCAGATGTGTTGCAGCAGGGAAACATCTAAAACCTGCAGGACAGAAGCCCAGGAGGTCTGGATACTGATGATCTGTGCTCCAGAGGTTTGCAGTTGTGCATAAAGCTGTATTTGGGCCACACTTAACCAATAATCAAAGAAATGTTTGCAGCGGGTTCAGAAATGCATGAAGACGAAGTTCCAAGCAGTTTTATTCACTGGTGAATGCCATGCTACACCAGATGGTCCAGATAGAGTAGGTTCTGGATGGCCACCATGTTCCAACAAGGCTGTGACATCAGCAAGGTGGGGAAAATGTTTTTGGGCTGCAATAATGGCAAGTGAGATGGTAAACCTCTATAAAATGCTGAGGGGTGTCAGAATTCTCTCTGCAATATACATGCAGTTTTTAACTGACCATTTCCTGTCATGATATAAAGGAAGAACTGTCTTGTATAGTAGTCATTCTCATGCAGGACAATGCACCACCTCATGGTTCAAAATATACCGTTGAATCTATGGCTCCATTAGGCTTAAAGGAAAAAAATCCCATCCCCGGACTTCAACCCTATTAACCTGTGGAGCAACCCTAAAAGCAGGCAGAAACTAACCAAGGACTCACAAGTTCAATGGATGATAGTTGTTAAGGTTGGTATGTGGAACGTGATCTGTAAATGTGTATATTATGGGGGATAAATTATCTCCCACATAATACAAAAAAATACAGCAGCATATGCATGATTTGGAACACAGTTTATACAAATACTTTTAGCTCCCATGTGATTCTGAATTACAGTAAAATACCTAAGAAAATTCCAAATCTAGAAAAGCTAAGTGATGACAAATTTTCCAAGCACCATTTTGCATAATGCATAAATGACAGTAGTCTGAAATGGCTTTAAATGAAACCGTCTTTATTAAGTAACTTTAATATCAGAAAAATAAAACTCTTAAAATTCTCTTTACAGCAAATATATAATATCAGTGCTTTGGCCGCAATAACTTAAAAGGCCGTTATAAAATATAGTCTGCTTTAAACTCCTGACTTAATTTGAAGAATTTATATGCCTTAAGACTCCTCCTACACATATACATAACAAAAGTGTAGTAAAATTAGCAAATACTTTGAACTGTTGGTACAGCTTTTAACAATATACATATATATATCTATATATAGTTATTTATATAGATATATATAGATATAGATATATAGATAGATAATCTAAGATACATTTTAATAGTATACCGTTCTTAATTTGGTGGTGTACAGACACAACAGGCAGCTTGAATCCTTGGCCTTTTTACAGTTGCAGTGATGTTTTACAATGGCGGTAAATTATGAAGACATGCTCGTGATGCACATTCCACTTTCATCTAGGTTTAACGGCAACTATCAATACTATTATCAATACTGTAAACTAATTACTAGACTACAAGCAGATAGCACTGACACTCTCCTGCAACATTTCTGGATTTCCAGCTCTTCATTCACTTAAATCACTCAGGGAAAAAAAAAAGTAAAAAACAAAAAAAAACAAAAGAAAAAAAATTTAAAATCTTATTGTAAACATTTTAATATAGATATATTTATGTATATATGAAATGTAACAAAATAAAAAATAAGTTCTGTATATTCATCAGTCATTAACAGTAATATTATAGAATACATACACAAAAATGTCAATAGATTCATGTCAAACTGAGGGCCAATCGCGTATTGCATTCCCTCAGAGAGAAAGAGCAAAAAACCCTTCACGGAGCGTAAAGAAGTAAAATAACAGGACGGATAGACCCAAGGAGACAGAAGCAGATGGGTTTTTTGCACTTTTGGGACTAGTTTGGTTCCATTTCCTCCCGAAGATTCAATCACCCATGATAAAAAATGTTTTTTAATAAAATAAAATTTTAGAAACAGTTAAGCAATGTAATGGATCCCAAAATACGGTTACTACGGCTGGAATGGTAGAGGGACTGCAGTCCAATGTCCACACAAGAAAAGCAACAGTATTGACCTTATGTAGTGTCAACACAATCCACGATGAAATCATTCCAGCCGTTTCCCCTTCAAAATGTCTGTGAATTCATTCAGTCCTGTAAAAGTCTAGAAACACTGGTGTTTAAAGCTAATACTCGAGATGATTTTCACCATTTGGTACCTTTTCTGTACTTTTCAGGAAAATGAACAGACAGAGGCACCCACGAGATGGAAAAACAAAAGTGCTTGTCCCGACTACTCAATAGTGTGATAAGATATAGGGAAGGCTGTGCTTAGTAGTGCACATTACAGCAAATGAGCTGTTAAAGCAAAGAAGCCAAGAGTGTACCACTGAAACATGTCATGCATCGAAGCAGGTTACAAAGGTTAACACTAGCTGAAATGGAGTTAAAAAAGATAGTGGGATCCATCTGTCGACAGGTTTAAACCAGGGTTCTTTTAAACTAGACAACTAAAACTCAAGGAGTTTCAATTATTAACCATTTAACATACCAAGATGATTTTTGCATAGGCCTGGCAGATGAGATGTGGAATCAGAGTAAAGCAATGAATGGCCTTCATCTCCTTTGTACATCCCAGTGGAATTAACTGGACAGCCTCAGGGTGGAGCAGCCCAAGTAAATCAACATTCAAGTGAGAGAAAAAGGACATATTCAGGATGGCTTTAAAAGAAATTTGAACAACAGCCCATCTGTATTTCAACAGGATTTGTTCAATTACAGTTGTGAATATCAACTGTTTTTGCTCCCAGTTGAAGTTTAGGTTAGAGTGATGAGCCATAACCTATACCATCTACAATAGTGAAAGAAATAAAAAGGGAGGAGGAATGTTACAAAAGAATAAAATGTGCATAGCTTTCAAGCTGAAAACAAGCACATGGTTTCCCCACATGAAGATGTAAACAAAAAGGAAACATTAAAGAGTAAGTGGGTGCTAAAAATATAGAAATGGGAGCAAAAGAAAACATCCTCATGGTACAACCTTTGTTCCACGAAGACGCATTTTAGAGACTGAACTCTGACAAATACATTACAACTTCCATCTGTCAGCTTGTGTTCTTTTGAGCCCAAGATCTGGATTTGTAGATAGTGTTGAGTTAATTATAGGCTCTCAAAAAAGGCCACAAGTTTGTTTGAAGACAGAGCAAAACACTGTCTGCTGAACCAGTTGTTTCTTTTGTTTACTCACAATTAGGCACAAGTTTACCGTAAACAGTTATAAGTATATAAATGGAAAAGCAACGTGGCGATACTGGAGTGGTGCAACAACCTAGTGCGTTACACGCATGTTGGTTCAATTCTGGGGAAAATAGAAACCCCAGGCAACAAGAGGTTGCCATTGGGAGTGTAGCAACTTTGCAGTTGCAAGTTTTTACCCACTTGATCTAAAAACCCTCCTTTGGGGTGTTTATGTGCACATCAGGAAGCTATTAACACTAGCAATGTACAAAAAAAAATGTATCTGATTTATGATCTGGAGAATGTTAACATATCCTTGCAAGTACCCATCAATAGCCTGATATTTATGTAAATTATATGGGATAAATTGAAATATGACAAGATCATGTTAGATGTGTTTTTCATTTAGTTTTTTTTTTCAAGATTTCTGTTGCGTTCAAATTTAGTAGTAGCCAAGAGAATTTATACAAAGTCAACTGTGGGCCTTACTAAAAGGTAAACATACTCGTTTCTTGTTCTTTCTCAGTTTCCTGCATGGTAAAAATGTTTGAGATGTTGACAAAAATAACAAAAAATAAAAAAAATTTAATAAAAAATATACATATAAAGCGTCGACCCAAAAGCCAACGATGTGTTTCTAATATATATCTCAATGCAAATAAAAATAAAATTATAAGGTAGGAAGAAACTGATAACTAAAAATTTCAAGGAAAACATAAATGAAAAAAAAAAAAATCATAATGAGCAAAAATAATATATGTATTCCAACCCTCCCAATGCTACATAGAGGGCATCCAACCCTCCCGTTGATCAATCAAATCGAGGAAGAAGACTTCACAATAGCAGGCACATGAACGGGCTGAACACCCAAACCCATGCCCTAAATACACATCGTTTCTTACTTCACCTACGTCTCTGCACCTTTGTCAACCTAACACCAGCCTGGTCAAAGCTGGGGTGAGGACAAACCTAGACACTGATTTGGGGTCAGTTTTGTAAATCCCCTACACGATATAAGCAAGAAGTGTTGGGGAAGCTGATCCCTCATCAGCCATCAAGGTAAATGGATTAGAAATCACATATTGCGGAGCTGAATGGCCTGTGTGGCCGGGGACAGGCACACAGGGCACACAGCCTCTGGACCCTGGCATATCTGGGTGGCACAATCTAGACAGAAGAGGTTATGGCCGCAAGGAACCAAGGCAGCGATCACCTGGTTATCCATACACTGGATACATATCTCCAGTACTTTCCCGGCCGATCCAAGCCCCGGTCGATAGGAGAAAGAGGATTCAGGAGGAGAGGATGAGGAGGTGGTGCTTTCACTTGAGGAGGAGAAGGCCGAGCTGTAAGAGGGGAACCTGTGGGCGTCGAGGTTTCCAGTTGACCCAAAAGGCCTTCGGTGAACACGCTGAGCCTGAGGGTGCTCCAAGGCTTCAGTCCCAGAGAAGGTTGGAGAGAGGCGAGGCGTGCCAGGCTGGCTGGTCTGAAGAAATAAATAGACATGATTAATATACACAACCATAAAAAAAAACCTGTTTAGTCAGGCTGGGTATCACCACTAATTTCCTGAAACGATTTGATTTCCCAACAGCCTGATTCAAATCGATTTTGATTAAATCCGATTCAATATCGATTAATTTACGAATATTTATTCATGGCATACTCATTTTTTGAATATCAACGACATTCTCAGATAATTATTTTCATAAGACAGAGTCCATTTGCATGACCATCAATATCAGATATCTGGGAGTAATCAGATTACTGTGATAATCTGATCTGATGCATATACGTACACTTCCGAAATACGATACTCGAAAGATCGTTGTCTACATTTACCAGTATTGGATTTATTTTTGAGTAGTGACGTGGTAACGTCACTTCCTGTTATTTTCAAAACATTTGGTGTTTAGTTGAAAATGCCGGAGCCCGCAGTCTTAGCGCTAGTTGCTAATGTGAGAAGTAATATTCTGCTAAATAAAAAAAGATCTAAATTTGGCATTATTTTGGCGAGATAAGATTATTTTGGGCATATAGGTGCCTTGAGCTGTGAACATAATCCACCACAAATCCTTTATTGTCCTTATTTGTGAAGTTTCTAATAGATTTCCAGCCTTACATTTAAAATTCTCATACAGTGATCAAAAACAAAGTTGTTACGAGCAACAGAAGCTGATTTTGGACGGAAGCGACACAGGCAACCTTTCAATTGTGTATGTTCAGATCTTGCCAAGCACACAAGAGTAGGTTCACTGTTGCCACTGGAAAAGGAAACGTATAAAAAAATAATAAAATCAATCTCCGAGTTTTATGAATCAAGACTGGATTAATTAAATTTCAATAGATTTAAGTCCCTTAAACAATTCTTTTTAACCCAGCTTTACGGTTAAACTTAAAATTAGTTTCAAATCCAACTGCGCTGTGATTCTTTTATACTTACCTGAGACTGAAGGGCATCAAAGGCCTGCAGAGACTGGTGGTCCACAAAGGGGCTCCAGATGTGTGGCTGTGTAGCAGAGTGAGAGGTATGGGCAGTGGAAATGGTTAACGGATCAAATCCTGAGGAAGAGGAAGAGCCTCCACCTCCCAGGCTGATGAGCTCCTCCGACCCCACACCAAGAAGACTCTCACCAAACCAGAAACTTGTGCTGCCACTACTACTGTTGTTGTTGTTGTTAGCATTGGCATTAAAAGGAAAAGTTGGACTGAAATCTGCCATCCGGTTGCCATTCCCACCACTGTAGAAAGAATCAGCTGAGCTGGAGCCGCTGCCTAGAGAACTGGAGCTGTCGTTGCGGTAGGTGGAAGACATCCTGACACCACTGCTGATATTGCTATTGACTCGTTTAGTACCGTTGATGCTCACTGGCAGCAGGTTTCCACCACCTGGTGATGACGCACCTGCGTGGAGCCATCCGGCCTCCCCCAAACCAGCAGATGCTGTAGAAGCCTCAAAGCTGACATCTGTCCCATTGAATTGAAAATCACTGTTGTCTACACCCGGAGCCTCAATGCCTCCGCAGGTACCAGTGCGGAGGGCTATATGTGCCTCTATCTCTTCCCTCGCTCGGTCCACATTCTCTGGCATCCCTGTGACCTCGAACACTGGCTCTTTGTCGCGACTTGGCGTCACAATGTAGGTGTGGGTCTGCTGCTGGATCCGCTTGATTGTTGCCCCTGAAAAGTATTGGAAAAGTTAAAAAGGGGTTTGAGAAATAACATGAACTTTTCTGACAGGATTATAAAGTACAAAATAACAGAAAAGAAATAACTGCACAAAATGATCTGATTAGAAAAAAAAGAGAGAGAGAGAGCAAAGACAGGTAAAACACAGACTCACCAGACACATTAGACATTGGCAGCAATTACACTGGTTTCTGCCTAATAATAAAGAAACACAGCTGTGCAATAACTACGCCCCTGAACTGCAGGCTGTTCTGGTGACTCACCTTGTTGCTAAAGTGAACAACACTTAACTCTACTCTAATGTAGAATCCCTCTAAAATCTCAGCACTTTGTCAATGACAAAAAAAGAAGCACAGAAATTAATCTGGCATGCATTCACAAAACTAAAATGCCACAATGAAAGAGCAATCTTTTTTTTTTTTTTTATTATTTCAGCCTCTGCAAGGTACTGGCAGATGGCTAAAAGATGCAACAGTTCGTTCTACAAATCAATCCCTGGGCTTTCTGACACTAGGGTTGTAATGTCACCAGGGTGAGGGGTTGTAGACTGAGAACATGCAAAAAACTAAAAAAGCTAAGGTATCCATTAGACAACCAAGTATTTTCTTTATATTCCCATAAAGACACAAAAGGTTGTTTGGTTTATGGGCTTGGGAACAGAACTTTGTTTTCAAACCATTTATTTACAATACATTCCCTTGAAAATATTTCAACAAATATCAAAACCTAATCGGATGTTTTACATGCATAATGAGCCTGATTTCAACTTGATATGCCTAATGGAGAAATTAGTCTTGCAGACATTTAAAAAAAATATTGGTCTTCATATAGTTTGCTTGTTGCTACTTGCTCTATTTCAGTTTATGCTAAAATTGTTAAATAATTAAACAACCTCTCTTTACAACATGATATAAATGGCCACTGGATCATACAACATTTATATGAACGAAAGTTAATCAAATACTCACCTTTAGGGCCCACAACCAATCCTACAACACGATATGGAACACGCACCTGTGGGATTGCAAAACACATAAAGAGTCTATTAACAAGCTAATGTGCTTGGATGGCAATATTCACAACATCTAGTTGCCATAACAACCATCCTTAATGTGATTCATAGCCAAAGAGCAAAGCAATTAATAACATGAATCATAATTACATGCGTGCTGACCTGAATGGTTGTCTGCCCAGGTAGAGAAGGGGTCCCTAAACCAGTTACAGCGGAAAGAGGACCAGTCTTGTTACGGGAGGCTCTGATAAGAGAGAAGTGTTCAGCTGCTGAAAGGATCTCCCTCTTGGCCATGGCCACATCTTCTTTGCGGCCCGTCACAACAAAGACAGGCTGCTCACCCCTTACTGGTGTCTTTATGTAAGTGTTAGTCTTGGCTCGAAGGGCCTTGATCTTACAGCCTGCCGGGAGGGTGGGGAATTGCAGTGACAGGAAAAAAAAAAAGGGAAAAGTTCAAATATTAATGATTTAGTCTTACAATGTACCACATCTTATTCATTCATCTATGCTCATTTTGTTGTGGAGAAACCAGGTCTGCATGTTGCTCACAGGTATCTCTGCATTCTGAGAATATAGTAACATGACTACCACAATGTCCAAGTGCACATTGCATTGTTAATTATAAACCCTTATTTTTTGCAGCCAAGGGCCAAAATGAAGCCAAACCAGAGCCTGCATGCGGGTAAATTAGGGGTTTGATGGACAAATAAATTTGAGTCATTAACCAGCTGGTGGGAAAATAAAATTAAAACAGTGTGTCTTTCTCTTTACTGCTTGAGTAATGTGACCCTCATATCTAACATGAGGTCTGTGAATCAAGTTAGAGCAGTTTGCGTCTCCGAAGCAAATTCCACTCTATAATTTATTCTGCTCTTTTCCCAAAAATTTCCCTCATGCATACCCAGGTTCTCTCTGACTATCTCACAGTCCAGACACATGTATGTTAGGCTAATTGGCATTTCTGAATTCTCCCTAGGAGTGATTGTGAGCAAGAATGCTTGTTTGTCTCTCTGTGTTGGCCCAGTGATGGATTGGTGACCTGTCCGGGTGTACCTTGCCTTTTGCGTGATAGCAGGTAGGAGGTTGGATTTATCTAAATGTATAAAGGGATGTTCAGAAAAAAATCTGATGCAACCCATTTATAATTGTACATTTAAAAAGGCAATGAGTTTATATTATAACAATTTAGTGTAGATACTTTAAGTCAAAACTGAGGATTGGTGATGATGCTGTATAAAATTATTTTTGGTTGGCAATATTTCTTAGTGTACATACATTTAACAAATGACCCAAGAAGTTCAGCTTCCAAACCTGTGTGCATCCCTTACTGGAAACAAACTATGTTTTTCTTTACCTTATACTTTTTTGGCTGAGAAATGCTTAAAAGTTCACACTTCCGACCACTTACTTTGTCCTTTAAAATCCAGCTTTAGGGCAGCCACATCACTTGTGCACTTTGTATTTATTTGCTTTGAATTCAACAAAAAAACTGTCTTTGTTATAATTTTTTTTAAGTCTTCCCATGTAGCGCCACTTCTTTACAAAATCCATGCAATCATTTTGGTATTATCTGATTTTCAAAAACATGAATTTAGGTAAATCTCTCTCTATTTTCTGGGATTCCTACATTCTAAAAAAAATACTGCCCTTTGAAAAGGAGAAACATTTAATATCACAATGTCTCCACCCGTTAAACATCCGGCAGTCCCATTTCCTGTCATTAATTCCATTTCAAAAGTTGTTCAGCTTATGAATTAAATATTCCTTTCAGCAGTTGTTGAAAGTCCAACACCATTACCAGAGCCATTTCCTGTTGTCAACACCACCGTGTGTGCACCCTCCCCCAACTGGTCTAAAACACTTCATAATATCATTCTCCCTTCCCCGTCAATAATCTGTGTAAAGTCCAAGTAAAAACTAGGATAAAAGCGGGGGATGTCTGCGAAAAGTGAAGACATGTTCGGGTGAAGTCATGAAACGTAAACCCTATACAATGCGCATGGGACAAACTATAGCCTACAGCTGATGTGGCAAAGCAATGGTGACCAACACACTGTTCTTTATGTTCTGCTCCGAGACAAAGCCAAGCCCGGTTTAACGATAAGCCACAGTTCATGATCTGTTCATTGTCCATGAAGCATAGAGAAAACATAAAAAATATAAAGGAAATGTCAAAGTAAGAAAAGAATTGGAGGTCTGATGTCCGGTTATACATTTAAGATGCAAACTTTTTTAAGGTTGCTAAGTGAGGGTGGTGTTGACCCAGTTAGGAGTGCTAAGCTAACAGCTGCCAAGCTAACGTCAAAGCTTGGAGCTGAATAAGCTAAATGATGGATGGGTTATGGGAGAACAGAAAATATTCGTCTCTTTTATTTTTGTTTATTTTCACATGTTTGACCTACTTTTGTCCATACAGTCATTAGAAACTTAACGTGAGGTAAGAAAATCAACCAAAACGATTTGGGGGGAAAAAAGAAAAAAAAACACTTACCCTGCCTTCCCACAATCTCGGCGACGTGCTCGGAGCTCGGTACGGCCACGCACTCAGTTGTATTGACGCTCTTTCGCCGGGTCAAAAGCGAAGGCTCGGCCTCGTACCCCGACTCTCCGAACACGCCGGGTGGAAGCATCGCCATGCTGCTAGCCGGAGGTAAGGCGCTGCCTCCAACCGCATTATCATCCCGCTCGTCTCCGTTGTACAGCAATACCGTCTCGACGTGAGGCGGCTCCATTCCGGACGGCATCAAGGAGCTATTCGGCCCTGGTGGGAGGTGCTGGTGGCAGTGGGCCTGCGCTAGGAGTGAGCCACCGGTGCAGCCCGGAGGATCGGACGCTATACCTTCGAGCTCGTCGTCCTCCGGCGCTGTCGTTTTGTTGATTTCATCTCCCGAGGTCGGCTGATGTAGCGATAGGGGCTTCAAGTCGAGGACCGTACCAACAAGGCTGAAACGAGAAACCGGGGCGAGCTGGTGGTGGTGAAAGGAAATACTCTCATCCGCTTGTTCAGTAGTCTGGCTTTGGGTGCCGTGGTGCTCCTCAAGGCCCATACCGGTGAAAGCGTGCAGTAGCGGCGGTGGTACCTCGGATTCTCCCTCATCGGCCTCCAGCAAAGACGTGCTACTAGGCATCATGCAAAATGTATATAATATTGCTTTTAAATAAAAATCACTATAGATAATAAATGAAATTTGTTTTGGTTAACAAAAATAAAAAAGCGACCAGCGCCAGTTAGATGAATCGTGTGGCTTTTGTTATGCCTTTTGAGCTCCCCATGCAGCCCTCCCTTGACGTTATTTCTGGTTCACGCGAGACTTCGATTTTGGGTCAGCCGACAGGAAGACGCATACATCATGCAGGGGTTGTGTGTTATATCACATTCATAGCTTTCGATCTATTATTCGACCTCTCTGATCACATTATAAATCATGCCTTTAAGGGTTTATGACATGTGAAAGTATGACTAAACGAGGATAAAAATGAGTTACAGATCTTTGAAAATTAAAGTACATTTAAATTAAAATGGTGGTTGAAAAATGCATAAACTTTCAAGACACGTAAATTCCAAAAGTTCTCCATGAAAGACCAAAATGATCAAATAAAATTACTACAATGAAAAGCAGATGCAGAACTCTACAAAACGCACAGTTGTAGACACAAAACAATTTCAAATTGTGTCTGCTTTGTTTGTGGTTGTTTTGTGTCAGTTTGAACCTAGATGCTCTGGGTATTTCTTAGACAAATGAGAGACCTTTTATATGGTTGTACCAATGAGCCTACTATTCCTATCTCATCCATGTATGGGTGTTAGTTCCATCAATTATATGCCCAGAAAATGCCAGAGAGATTTCAGATTTTGATGTAGAGGCAGGTAAAATGTAATCTATAATCCTTAGACTCTTTAGAAAGCAGACAAGGACATCAGAGAAGCAGGCAGTTGATCAATGAGATGTCAGGCCATGAAATATGTCTGATTTAAAGCTAGTTTGTGTTGTTGGCTGTGTAAAGTTGTGTTTAAGGGACAGAATGTACCTCAAACTGCTTATGAGGAAACAGTAAGCTTCCAGGAACATGAAACTGATAGATTATAGTCATACAGTCATGTGCTTGTCAACCCAATAACAAAATGTTTTTTAAAAAAATCAATTGTGAGAAAAATCTTCATCTACATGCTTTGGATAATGTGTCACAGATTAGATACTCAACAACAGTCTTCTATGCAGATATTTCACTGATCATACAGCACTTAAGGTTTTAAAAGAGTCAAGAATAAATCATAGTCAGATCATTTGGTCCCCATTAGCATCATCTTTACCCCATAGTAGTAGGTCCACAACTCAAATTCTTTAATCACTGCTATTTTGAGAATTGACCACATAACAATGTCCTGCAAGTGACATTTAAAGAGATAATGTTGATTATTTTCCTACATCTACAACCAGATTGTTGCGGATTAGAATATAGGAAACATACTTATGTTACAGTCACAGCTGGAGTCATTTTATATTTGTATCCTAACGTATTTTTAAAAATATACTTAGTAAGATAATATACGATCATGAATTATCAGCCAAACATGGAATAGTTCTTGACATAACGCTGTCAACACGCTGCCACTGCCGTGGTAGCAGCCACGTTGGAGTGTACTGTAGGAAGATACGTTTCTGTGGACGTGGCCCACGTGATCCCTCCAAGCGCTCCTCCTTTTCTTGTCTGTCCAATGAGAGAGAACAGGAGGCGGGTCTTCACAAATCACAGCCAATGGTGTATCAAGTTTGTATTACATTTCATAGCATTTGTCGCATCCGGGTGAGGACTCTGGGGTGAGAAGGTAATTCAGTCTGAGACAAAATTATAAATTAAGAAACATCGGTGTTTGCATTAACTTGAAATATAACAATTTCATACATACTAAATATTTATGGGTAAACCTATTGTAGAAAAATATTTAAAATCCCAAGCTACTTTTCGTCTCTAAAAATCAAAGGCCAGCTAGTTAGCTTTAAGCTAACTGTTTGTCGTTGACATTAATGTCCGGGTTTTGCCGGGTTTGCTTTGTCGCCAATTTTGTCTTTTACCACCATCGGTATTAATCTTAGTGTTATGTCTACCTATATTTATTTCGTCAGGTTTTCAGTTGCAGCTAGTGGTTCTCAGTCTTGAGGATGGTCGGATCGCTTCGGGTGCTTGTGCAGGTGCTTTGGGCCCATCTGCTTTGTGGGTGGGTGCTTGGCTCTGAGCTAACTTTTGAGCTGCCAGACAACGCCAAACAGTGTTTCTATGAAGACATCATTATCGGCACTAAGTGTACACTGGAGTTTCAGGTGGGTGTGTCTTCTTTAGGCTCTATGATTACATATGTATATGTGTGTGTGTTTTCTGCAATACGGTAAGCGGGTTATTGTACACCCAAATAATTATTTTGTATCAACTACTTGGAAAAAAAAACAAATAATAGAAATTATTTCTTTATTATCTCAAAATGTCTATGAATTAATAGTCTTCCTCCTGTCCTTTGGATTCCCAGGTAGTAACTGGTGGCCACTATGATGTAGACTGCCGTTTGGAGGATCCAGATGGCACTACTCTCTACAAGGAGATGAAGAAGCAGTATGACAGTTTTACCTTCACAGCGGCGAAGAACGGCACCTACAAGTTCTGCTTCAGCAATGAGTTCTCCACTTTCACACACAAGACGGTTTACTTTGATTTCCAGGTTGGCGATGACCCTCCACTTTTCCCCAACGAGAACAGGGTCACTGCTCTCACTCAGGTGAGCTGTATGTGTGATGCTCATCTTCATGGTTAAAATAAATAAATAAAATACTTGGACCGTACTGACATAAGCCCAAATTCATTGTATTTTGTGTAATAGAGAAACTGCAGAGTCATTCTCAAGAAAACATGGTGAAAAAAGAAATGATACACTTCCCCATCTCTCTCATTCTGCTTTTGATATGATATACAAGTTACATGCATACATATAGTATAGTGCAGTAATACATGCACCCAATCAGTAATACCCACATCATTTAAACAAAGTAGGTTGCTTAGTGGGAAGCAAAATGTGGCTTACAAAAACCACTGGCCAATTTAAAAGAAGACTTATGATTGAGAACTGATGGGATTCATTCAGTTGGAAAGGATTATTTAAGAGTCAAGATATTGAGCGGCATGCAGACAAAATTTTGTTTGGAAATAAAAAACAATTTATAAGTTAACAAAGACTAAAGAATATCCCCAGCTCAGATGACCCCAACAGCACAGCATGGAATAGATTTGGTGTTATTGACATACATGTTGTAAGCATTTACTTACTTTTTTTCCACCTCATCACAAGATCTCATTATATGGCCAATTTTTTTTTACTTATTTATTTCAAAGTTTGGAAGAGAAATGCATTCTAAACCTAAAATTTCATAGCTGTAAACTAAATAAAATTGATTTGTCTATTTTGTGCTTGAATCTAACTGAACATTTCTGCTATATTTGACAAATCTTACATTTGTCCTGGTTTCTCTTTGTTCACCATTTCTAGATGGAATCAGCCTGCGTCTCTATCCATGAGGCTCTGAAGTCAGTCATTGACTACCAGACACACTTCCGCCTCCGTGAGGCCCAGGGACGCAGTCGGGCTGAAGACCTCAACACTCGTGTTGCATTCTGGTCCATTGGAGAAGCCATTATCCTGCTGGTGGTCAGCATCAGCCAGGTGGTCCTGCTGAGAAGCTTCTTCTCTGACAAGAAGACCACTATGACACGTGTTGGATCATAACAGTCTCTGAGCTCCAGGATATGATTCATCACTTTTTGTCTGTACCTTGGTTCACGTGCAAAGAGTAAGAACAGCAGTGGTGGTTTGTAATTGGGTCATATCAAACTGCCAGATGGTATAATCTGACACTTCATCCTCATTCACCACTGCTGTTGTTGAAAACTTTGTCCAAGTTAGTCTTGAGCATCAAGTTGGGTTTAAGGTATTCTTGAGAGGTAAAGGTAAAAAAAATAAAATAAAGTTAAGCTTCATTGTGTGGCTGGTAACTATCTGTATTTTAGATAGTTCAAACTGGTCATATAGTTAAACAACCCTTAAGTAATTGGATTCTTTCTAAATGTGTTATTTGTTTTATTTGTGTTCTTTTTCTGCTCCATCTTCTCAAACCCTTTCCCTGAGCTAATGATTTTTTTCAGCTCAAACTACACTTGTAAATAAGCAAAAAGGTGGAAGATGAGAAGAAATGCTTATAAAATGGGAGGGTGCTGTGGACATATTTATCTATCTGCAGCTGACTGTGTTTCTGAAACTAGTCTAGCAATGCAAAGGGGCTCTTTCCTACAAAGGTTTTTGCTAAAGAAAAATCTGTTGGATTTCTCTTTATTAAACCCTGCTGTATTGAAAGAGAAGATATTGTTTGTTTTTATCAGCTTTATTTTACATGACTTACTACAGGGGAGTCTGCTGTACAGAGAGAAAACCATCCTTTAATCTAATGTTAACTTGACACTGTTGTACAAAATCTTGGATTCAGTTTGATGGTTTGAAGTTATAAATCCTGATGATCTCCATTGAGTGGCCCAATTCCTTTAAAACAGTAAATAAAAGTAAGTTGGTAGGTTTACCTTTACTCTGTTCTACATTGGAGTACAGGAATGGTTTGATTTGATATAACCAAGGGGAATTAAAAGGTATTTAATTACACGTTAGGGGGGGGGCTCTTTATTACATCTGTGTGACAGTAAGGGGATAAGAGAATGATCTAATATTGTATTTAAACATTACATTTTGTATGTTAAACTGGCAATGCCAATGGTTTTAAATACACCAGGTTCCACAGTCTCTTGTTCTATTGTAGTAATTTTGCTTTTTCTGCTTTTAAGTGTAACAGTGTATTTATCTTGTGGACTGACACTGTCATTTTGGTTTTATACGAAACTATTGTAAATGCTTAAATATCAGGCAATTACACTACCTTTGGATTATATGATTAATTCCTGGAACGACTTATTGGCATTGTTTTTCAAAAGTAACGGAAAGGAAGACGATACAAATTTGATATTTTGTTTCCCCCTGTTGTTGTTTTTTGCCCCCCCTCCCCCCAAAAAAAATGTTCAGCTCTTTAATTTTTGGGGAATATACATAGGCATGTTGTTGCTAGTAAGAAATTTTCCAACAAAGGGAGTAGATATTTTACTCCTAGGCCACATACTATAATTGAAGTCATCATAGAAGCAGGGAGTGTTTCTCCAGCCAGCTGTCACATGGGTTGGGCGAGGTGTGATTTTCAAACATTTCACTGTCTTCTTTACAAGACACAAAATATCTTTGAATAATAAACATTCACTTGTAGAAGTTTTAGTTTACACATCAATGACTGTGTGAGATCACTGTTAACAGAATTAGGTCTATTTATGACTTATTTTACATCTTTATAGAAAAAGACCAAAAACTCAACACCTGTTTTAGTTCTGAAGTTTGTTGCATCTGATTGGGTAGAAGTGATTCTAGAGAGTGTATTAGCTCATTTAAACAACTAAAGGCTTTATTATAACTTTTTTTTAGTCTATGTTTGTCTTTTGGCTTTGCTTCATTTCTTATTCTATCATCACCCATCGTGTTATATGTGGTACAATTTTAGTATTTCTCATAAGGTTGTGCACTGATAGGTCACTTTTGGACAGCTCTGAGGTATTGTTAGGGTTTTGTTTTCAGGATGGATGAATAAACTTTGTTTAAAAGTATAAAGTTTTCATTTACTTGTTTTTAATTATGTATATATAGTGAGGCAAGTCTCTGGTTGTACCATGTGGTCATGCCTCTTGCATCCTGTAGGGAGTGATATATTCAAGGCAGTCTGAGTTAATTCTGTATAAATATAGTAATTTTGATTATTTCTAATGCTAGCACACAGAGATGAAGTAGAATAATCTATCTGGTGAAGCTGTTTTTCATGGTGGTTGCTTTTGATATGAAGTAAAGTTCCTGGAGGTTTAACAAAGATGTTTCACAGCCTTTCTCCTTTATAATGGTCTACGTCACAGGATCCCCGCTCTGTGATTGGACGGTGACACGTCAATCATTTTCTCCCGTAGAGAAAAAAGACTGCGTTGGGTTTGTGATTTGACAGAAAACGAGTCGTGATCATCCGATCGAGCCGTGGGTGGTTTCGCCTCCCTTATTTACCTTCTCTTTCGATGAGATTATCGTCGTGCCAGCTTGCTGAGTGGCCACACGGACAATTATTACGCACCGTTTTGGGGAGGGTAACACCTGTCATTTGCCTGTCGACGTGTGAGAGAAAGAAACGCGGCTTGGACACTGGGGATATCCCCTGCTTGTTTGGTCGAACGACGTTTTTCCAGGCTAAGCTAGCAGCAGTACAGCATTACGGGTGGGGGTGGATTTCCACATCTCGGCCCTCGGAGAGCGAATATAAATAACGTCTCGGGAGTAACACTATGCTGTGGAACTATGGCAAGCGAAGGAAACAGATCTAATGAAGGAGAGTTTTTCGGAGGAGGAGAAGTGTCAAAGGAAGAGTTTCGAGTGAACGGCCAATAAAGAGGTGAAAAGTAGTTCAAATTAGAGAAGCTAGTCGGTTAGCTAAATTGATCAAGGAAGTTAACTAGCTAGCTGGCTAACTCGGCGTCTAATGTATCACTGGATCAAGGGTCGTTTCAAACGTCTTAGTTATTTATAGAGTTACAGATTTACATTGCCAACTTGCTATGATTACATTTGAAAGCAGGAATGTTTAAAGTAAAACTGTTGTGGCGTTTTAAACCATTGGCCGCCAGCTAATTGTTACACTGTTAGCTAGAAAGTCGAAGGTTGTTGTAAACAAAGGGCTCCCAGCTCCACCTGTACACCCCAACGTTACACCTCAAGCAGTCGTTGTGCCGTTGTTTCATAGACATCTTTACCCTTTTTTTTTATTAACCAGTGCAACCCAATTTCTAAAATGGATTTAAAGACGGCAGTATTTAACGCAGCCAGAGACGGCAAGCTCCGTTTGCTTCAAAAACTGTTGGAGAACAAAGATGGACACGAGGTGACTAAGTTGATGGGTGAGAAGACAAACGGGGCAACACCGTTGTTGATGGCCGCCCGGTACGGACACCTAGACCTGGTGGAGTATTTGCTGGAGTGCTGCAGTGCTCCTGTTGAGGTTGGTGGGTCGGTGAACTTTGATGGGGAGACCATAGAGGGAGCGCCCCCTCTATGGGCTGCTTCGGCGGCGGGTCACCTGAAAGTGGTTCAGTCCCTACTGGGTCACGGAGCCTCTGTTAACAGTACGACCCTAACCAACTCAACACCCTTGAGGGCAGCATGCTTTGATGGCCATCTAGACATTGTGAAATACCTGGTGGAGCACAATGCTGACTTGGAAGTAGCAAATAGACATGGCCACACGTGTCTAATGATTTCCTGCTACAAGGGGCACAAAGAGATAGCACAGTACCTGCTGGAGAAAGGTGCAGATGTTAACAGGAAAAGTGTGAAAGGTGAGTCAATAACAGCCAAATAATTGACACTACATACTCTTTAAGTTTGATATTGGTTTGATTAGCTGTCTGTTTTTCAGCCACTATCAGGTCTTGTCAGGGAAGAATTTGATAATCATTTAACTGATCCCATAAGAAGAAGAATAAAATCACAGAATTTGCACAAATAATTCTGTAAATGGGGGAAGTGAGCTCATAATCAGACACTTGAATTTTAGCAAACAACCACGTCACATGACATAGTTGAAGCGTTTGCATATTTCTATCTGAAATGACTCAACATACTAACGTGAACTTCTGGTTTCACAATAGAAAGGGACAAGTTTTTGTCTACCCAGGTGTGTCTCTAAAAGTCTCTTTTTATTATTGTTATCCAATGTTACACAAGATGGCTTGAAAGTGTGTCTGGGTTCCAGATCATTATACTCCCAAAATATGATTGCATTATTTGCCTGCTCTGAAAATAGTCATAGGTAACACTTAACAAATAGCATTGGGTTGCCAGGTTTCAGTTCCCACCACCTACACTTCATTGATAAGAACATTTCTCTTGTAGCTTATCTTTAGCTTCAGGGCTGTACAGTGCGAGCGTTTCACTCGCATATGCGCCTAAAAATATATCGGTGCGAGTGCAAAAAATAAAAAGGGAGCACGCGTGCGAGAACAGATTTCACCCCTTTCATTCGCATTTT
>JAOXYM010000012.1:12717135-12728583 GCA_028567055.1 Leptatherina wallacei | reverse complement strand
CATAACAGACATGTAACAGAAACTGTGGAAGAGAAGGTGCTATTTAAAAAAAATTCATGGTGCTCCTAATTTTTTTCATTTGGGAGCACTTGTGCTCCTAGTGAAAAAGCCAAGCGTACAGCCCTGAGCTTGCCTGATGAACTGAACAGCTGCTAATTTGTGGTTGATGCCAAATTCATGTTTTCTACACTATTTTAGCACTGAATAAGCACACCTTTATGCCAAGGCAATGTATGAACCTGCATATTTAACAGTTATTTCAGAAGGGGGTCTTTTTTTAAATATCCTTACTTTCAGCTGAACCGAGACAATTGGGATTTTTCTTTCTCCGAGTTCAGCGAGAAACCGGTAGTTCTCACCTTTTTTATGTAATTCCTTCAGTACACCAAGTGTTAGTCAGGTGCTTTCCTTATGTGAGCATAAGGCACCCTGAGGTCTTGTTGGAGGCTTTTAAACTCTGTTCAGAATAATCCCTGTGTTTGGAAAGGATTTCTAGGGTCTGGGTTACTTAGATTTGGTTTGTGGAAATGAGTTTGCCATCAAGACAAACAAACCTGAGCACATTTCCCACAAGACACTGTATCCAATGTCATAGCAGCAGGTTTTGGAGAAGGCCCAAAAGATGCTCAACATATTATCATGCTTCTTTGGAAAACATGTTCTTAAACACAAGAAGTATAAAATATTTGGTATGATTTTGAATTGTGCAATCCTATAAAACCACTGTTAAATATAATGAAGTCTCCCAAGGCTTTGTCAAGAATTTAGCTACAAATCTAATTAGTATAGTTTTGGCAGAACAAAGTTATATTAATAATCGTCCAGCTAGTGCTGTTTGTGTTTGTCTGCTTTGACATAGATTTGTTTAGTGTACAGAGAGTTGAGGCAAGCAAATGTCAGAAAAAATACTTTGTTTCAAAAAAGAGGAATGTAAGATTTTATGGATGCAGTTCGTGGTTTGATGTGTGCTGAGTCATTTTTAAGTGGAGGCATATTTTTACTATGACATCAGTAAATTATTGAATTAATGGTGAACAGCTGCCCAGTTGGGTTCCCAGAAAATTGAATTGCCATCAGTATCGGCACAGATTACAAGTATAGACACTTATTACGTGTTTTTGTTTATTCTTTTGATTTGGTATATAGTGAGTACAATGTTACAAAAACCCATCAAGTGAAAGCAATGAGTCAAAAATAGTTCCAAACATTGGAGTAAAGATAAAGATGTTGTGTTTTTTGCTAGGCCTTTACCCTTTTTATATTGTCAGGATTGTTGATTATTCTGACTTATCTGAGTGATTATGGCGTTGGTAAACTACATGGACAGACTGTGTGAACCTGACACATCTCACTTGAATTGAGTCATCGTACAATCAGCTGTTTTTTTTTGTTTTGTTTTTTAGTACATTTTGAGCTGAGCGGAAATGTTTCCAGAGTTGTTAAGAGTCAACTTATACTAACTTTAAGACATTAAAATTCTCAATAAAATAATGTTGGGATTTATTGTTTGAGAGATGCATATGATGTGTGAATATTTGGCCCTGGCTTTTCTGCTGAGATTCTGTGATGCAGAACTCTTTTGTATTGTGATTTGAATAACACAACCTGTATTTCTATTGTAAGGCATTTGTCATCTCTATTTACAGGCAACACAGCGCTCCATGACTGTGCAGAGTCAGGCAGCCTGGAGATCATGCGAATGTTGCTGCAATATGGTGCAACAATGGAGCAGGATGGCTACGGCATGACGCCCCTACTTTCTGCCAGTGTTACAGGCCACACTAACATTGTAGACTACCTGACAATGCACCAGCAGGTCAGGCTCTTTGTCACTCAGTCTTGAGCTTGCCGGCATGAATTCTGCAGGACTCTAGTGTTTTGAAAACTTCTTCATCTTTAAAAAGTGATACTCTTTCCTTTGCAGACAAGCCACATGGAACGCATTGATGCCTTGGAGCTCTTGGGTGCTACATTTGTTGACAAGAAGAGAGATCTGCTCGGAGCTTTAAAATATTGGAAAAGAGCAATGGATCTGAGATATACGGACAGTAACAACATTGCCCATAAACCAGAACCGAAGCAGCTGATCATGGCATACGACTATGCAAGAGAGGTGAGTCAGTCTTTTCACCCAGCACCACAATGACTCTGCTTTGGGAATGTATTTAATGCTTTAAATAAGTTTTGTCATCAAATACATGGTCACATTTTAGAAAAGGAAGTTCAGACTTCAGCAATGTGACTGCTTTAACTGTAAATTAAAGTTGCACAAATGTATGTATTAGAAAGTGTTTTTTAGGGTCCTTGGGAAGCATATTAGATTAACCACTGTGCTCTGGCCATACTGTAGAAATAACCGCCTTTATTAATCTTCTCCTTAGGTCACGAACGGAGAAGAGCTGGATGGGCTGATATCTGACCCAGATGAGATGCGTATGCAGGCTCTGCTTATCCGCGAGAGAATCCTTGGGCCACAACATCCAGACACCTCCTACTACATTCGTTACCGAGGTGCTGTCTATGCTGACTCTGGAAACTTTGAGCGCTGCATCAACCTGTGGAAGTATGCTCTGGACATGCAGCAGAACAATCTGGACCCCCTCAGCCCCATGACGGCTTCCAGCCTGCTGTCATTTGCTGAGCTCTTCTCCTTCATGCTGCAGGACAGGGCCAAGGGGCTCTTGGGAACATCAGTGTCGTTCGAGGACTTGATGGGTATATTGTCCAAGAGTGTGTTGGAGATTGAGCGAGCAGTTAAACAAAGTGGACCAATGCCTCCTGACCCAGCTCAGCTCAGCAAAGCCCTGTCAATTATCCTTCACCTCATTTGTCTTTTGGAGAAGGTGCCATGCACTGCGGAGCAGGACCACTTCAAGAAGGAAACTATCTATAGGTATGCACCTGTGTAAATTATCTGCAATGATTAGAAATGATTTGAAATCTTGAGAAGCTAAAAGGAAAAAAAGAAAACTTATATTGATGGATGTTTCTTGACCTCATTTCTGAAAGTGGCTTTATCATCCCCTGCGTTGGATCTTCCTTTTTAATATAAATCTGTAGCAGTTGGGGTCCTCCATTTTAAGAAAAGAAAAGGGTACCCATCGAAAATGCCTTTTCATCTCTCCCCAAGGCCTTTGGTGAATTTGTGATGAGTTATTCACACAAAGATAACTAGTCAAACTCGATATCCTCTTGACATTGACGATGATATTTGCAACTCATTAACGTGTTTCTATTCTTTGACTGAAAATGTGCCATTTCTTACACTTTTAAGATTCCTGAAGCTCCAGCCATGTGGTAAGAATGGCTATAGCCCGTTACACCTGGCCGTTGACCGCAACACTACATGTGTGGGACGCTATCCTGTTTGCAAGTTCCCCTCCCTAACAGTGGCTTCCATCCTCCTCGAGTGTGGAGCAGATGTAAACAGCCGAGATGAAGATGACAACAGGTTCGTCTTAAGCCTGGCTTAGTTTTTATGTTTCACTTTGTACCTGGTTTTTAAACCTGAAAAATAATAGAAAAAAGGACCATGGATAGCAATCTATATGTATGCTGTGCCGTATAATCACAGATCTATTGTTCGTGTTCCCACCAGCCCCCTACACATAGCGGCATCCAACGGCCACCCCGACATCATGAACTTGCTGATTTCCTGTGGGACTCACTTCGACAGCACCAACGCCTTCCAACAAACGGCCTGTGACCTCCTGGACGAGAAGGAGCTGGCCAGGAATGTCATCCAGCCCATTAACCACACCACGCTGCAGTGCCTAGCTGCCAGGGCTATCATCAAGCACAGTCTCGATTACCAGGGAAATATTCCCGAGAAGCTAGAGGCCTTTGTCTTGCTCCACAGATAATGACTGCAGGAGTAAAGGGGATGGATAAAAGGAAGGGTGGGAGTGAAACTATATCAAGTTGACTGAACAAGTAAAGCTTCATAGACCCACACGGTGTTTGAAGAAGCAAAGACTGTTGTGTGGGTTAGGTTTGCAAATTGTCACTATTTGGAGAATCGGAACTAAAAGAGTTATGTCAGCATTGACTGAAAAGGTTTCAATGGAGGAATGAGTGACCACCTTCGTTGACAGCCACAGCTCTGACTGGTCATATCTGTGATGATGCAACATAGACAAACATTTGTATCTCTGGATGAACTGACTGGAGGGGTTCACATACTTTTTGTTTGAGGAAAAAACTGTTTTTTGTTTTTTTGTTTTTTCTTTTGTCAAATTCCACAATGCTATTTATTGACTAGAACTTGAGAGATTTTCTCCATGCTGGCTCCAACCCAGTCTCAACATTGCCTACATTTTTGCATATGCTGGGATTTCAGGTTTTTTTTTCTTCTTTTTTTTCCTCTTTGGTTGTCCAGTCACTGTTGCCAACAGTCATGGACCCTTCCTCAGTCATCATTAGGTTTATGATTTTGTACTTTTACAACCCTTGTAGATTTTGTCATACAAATCTGGATATCTGCCATGTGATCTGGATTCTAGACTCATTTGTCGTTCCCACTTTAGTTGTTAACAAAGCTTTACAAGAAAGGGTTCATGTGTGCGACCACCATAAGTGCTTTATTCTTCCTATGCACAGGCTGGGCTGTTGGAGAGAGGGAGAGAGACTGTTGTATTCTGTGCCGGCACTTGTCTGTGCAATATCTCATGAGTTTTTGTGTTTACCTCATTGCTGCCGCTTCCTTCAGTAACCACCTGCTTCACTCAAGGGGGTGGGAGAGGGAGGGGGAGGGGGGGGGGGTTAAAACCATTGTATTGATTATTGTAAGAAGAGTGAATGAATTTGAGTGACTGTATGTTGAGTGGGGGGGGGATGTTCCTTGTATACAAATTGTTTTCATGAGCTTACGCAAATGATGGACAGGAGTTTAGTGAAATGGCGCTCATGGAGATTCCACGTTGCACACGACTGCCACTAAAAAAACAAACCCAACAGCGGCCAAAGTGTCTGCAGCCGCTGTAGAGTGCAGGCTTGTACACAGAAGTGACCTCTTACCGTTAATATATGTCTGACCTTTAAATGCTGTCGTTCTTTAATAATCTTGAAGAAGTTTGGGTAGCTTGCCAACCTTTTGCCCACTGCATGCGCAGCAGCATATCTACCAAGCAATCACTGCAGAAGATCATGCGCAACAACTAGACGTCAAGTTACAGCTGGAAAAGCTTTCATTTTGTATGCCCCAGTTGTATGAGAAAATGAAGGCGAGTGAGTGGGAAGGTGTATCAAGGTACAGAGTGGTAAAGCTTTGTCAATTATCTTGTTTGCACATTAGCTTTAGATGTGTGGGTTGAAGAAAAAAGGGCTTTTCATAATTTGTAGGATTTCATATTGCAGTTAAAAACCAGACAGAAAATGTATGAGGATACCCAGGGCAACTTGATTTGAATCTGCACTTTACTACAGTGGAGTTTAAGATTTGATATGGCATTAATCAAGTTCATGTCTTAATTAACAGTTTGACAATAAAACCATGTTGCACTTGTCTTTTTGCTCAAAGTCCTTTTTTTTTTTTTTTGGCAAATGCCAAGACTATGCTGATGGTTTGATCATCTATGCATTACTGTTTTGGTGCTGTTTTCACATTACCATAATGCATTTATCTTACTTGCCAGACATGCTCGCTTAAACAAATATATATACTAAGGGATTAATGGGATTCAGGTTTGTGGTTATGCTGGGGGCAAACGGCACAGTCAGTACATTTGTGAAAGGATCTATAATGAAAAGCTGTTGTGCTTTTTTTTCCTCCTCTATCTAATTTTATTTCTACTGCTTTTTCTTTTGTCTTTGAGCAGGAAGTTCTCTTAAATAGCCCCTGTTACTATAAAGGGATTATTCAGTTAAGACTTGTCTCCCAATAAGAATAAAGCCGTAACAATATCTGTGTGCTTTATAGAGTACACCGCAAAAAAAACAAACTTAAGAGTGTCAGTAAGTGTCAATGTTACTATAGCTTAACTTATATCCTGTGCTTTCCGAGTTTTATCCAAAATATGTATAAAAAACATCACCTGACGGCTTCTTGGCATCTTCTTCCAGTACCATAAATGTGTTTTTTCTACTTTGGTAATTGGAATTTAAAATAATTCCCAAAAAGTGTGTCTTTTAAACTTTAAAAAGGAGAGCAAGAAAATCTGTTTATGGCCCTTTAAAGTTCTCCCTCTAGTAGGAGCTAATAATCCTAGAGATTGCAAATGGTTTATAAATAGTGTGTAAAGATAGCAAAATGGATGTGTTTAGATAGTTTTTTTTTTTTTTAATCCAAAACTTTGATCCAGATGAAAAATCTCAGCATTGCTCACAAAAGAATGACAATTCAATTTTAGTGAATTGGCTTAACTATAACATGAGTTTCCATGTTTGAAATTCATTATAAATGTGCTCTGAAACCCAGTGACCTGAGTGAGATTCTCTTCTTGCACTACGTTGAGGTTTTTATTTGTGGTTTTAGGTGAAATGTTTCAGCATGTCCTCTGTCGAATGAATCTTTAATACTGTTGCTTACTGCTACTCTCAGGTCAGAATGCTCTTGTTTGTCTGTCTCATACTGGTTTATGGCCAAATACTTGCTAAACTAAGGGGATCATCATCATTGTCTTCATATATGTTCTATGATAACTAGCAGGAACGTTTTGAGCCAAATAGTGTGTATTTTCACACACCCTAAACCATAGCTGTAGATGTATTTACTGATGAAGAGACAGATTTTCCTTAGTTTATTTTACAGGCTATAAGTTGATCCCAGCTGGTGTTTACGTGGGTAAAAGTATGACAAACAGTTGCCATCTAACACACACATGATGTAACTTCCTGATAAACCAAGTCAAAACAGTTTAAGACAAAACTATTTATTACAAATTCACATCCAAAGATGAATTGAGTGTCTTTCCTTCTGTGGCAATGAAGATCTCACCACCTGCTTCCTCCACACGTACAGCAGCAGCAGTCAGTCCCAGAATGTCACACCTATGCTGAATGTGCTGTGATGACTCACTGACAGAGCCTCTAACAAAGCAGAGAGTGGGAATTTCTTGATGTGTCACGAAGGTATGATTGTGTGTGTCCACGCAAGGCTGCTGAGGTATTAAGGAGGCGGTTTGGTTTAGATAACTTGCATCCATTTTGTTGTCTAATAAAAACTTGGATTTTCCAAAAATCTTTTCTTAAGAAACATTTTCAAGTAAGTAGCTACAATCTGCAGCCTTTTGAAAGCCTACTGCTAGTCTTGCATAACAGAAACATGAAATTTCATTTTGGATGTTGACCAACAGCTTGGCTGACCTGACAAAACTAGTTAGTAGGGGGGAACGGAAATAGACAAAGGTGTTTAACAGGTTGTTTTGGATACACTTTAAAGTCCATTTTTACTGGCAGGGCCTCTCGGAAAAGTGTCATTAAATTGTGCTGTTAACTTTGAACACAGCATAAACACAACTAGCCTTAATTGCATTGAAAATAGCACTGGTGAAAGAGAAGACGTATTTATTTATGATCTAGTGTGAAGGGGGATTCCTGGGAAATTCAGTAGCTGGAAAATGAATGATTCATACACATCTCCATACTCCTTTCTTTCTTTTAAACCAGCTCCCGCAGTTGAGTAAAGCTGCAATTGACCTACATCCCATCTCACAGGAATGTAAGCTTGCCTCTTTGATGGTAATTGTGAAGTATATGGTGTAGGTGTTTCTGGGTCTCTGTGCTTGGAACAAGTCGAGGCGTGTCACAGCAACATGCGAACATCCATTCTGCTCTGCCCCCCTTATTATACACACTGGCACTGGAAGTTGGTTGTGGTGTCAGCTTTAAATCCGACTGGATGTTGACACAGTAGAGGAGAGATTAAAAGGGCCACAGAGAAAGAAAGGAGCACAGCTGAAATGAACAAACTGGGTTTGTACAAAGACTGTTCATAAAAGCCAGATTTCTAGAAAATCACTTGTCAGCTCTGAGTGGGTGTATTGAGTCAGAGGGTTGCCCATGAAGTCCCAGGAATGAAGCGTATGAGAATCTACAATGTTGAATTGTCTTTGAGCTGGAGACAGACTTCCTACCAGCAGCAAAATGAGAAACTCTTTCTTATCTAATGTATGCTACAAAAAATAGAGATCACCCGTTAAAGCAATTTCAGTATAATGGGACACAAAATCCACACTCAAAGTGGAGATATTTTAAAGTTACCAAAAGTTTTAGACCCATATTCCCTCTTTTCCTTCATATTCTTTCCTATTTTCAGCCCTGATTCCTACACTAAAACAGCTTCAGTACAAAATATTTCTGGTAAAGATACCATACACACACTGATCTGAGATGGCTTGTCACTTTAAATAGATTTAAATAAAAAGCCTTGAAATACGTCATGTGTTTCGGAGGCATTGTAGCTTAATTAAATCTGACTTCAGCTTGCATTTGATGCAAAACCTTGAAATGAGCAGTATCTGTGATTGGTCTGTATCCGTGAAGTATCTTTTAATGCAACACTGCAACTTCAAAGTTTATCCACAAGATATCTGATTAATTATCCTAACTGCAACACAATGTAAGTTTTCAGCCAGTGTACATATAGGATTTTATCACAGCGCAAAAAAGAATATTTAAAGGATCTTGAATAATGAGTAAATAATGTTGACAAAATACGGTAAGTGTGTCAAACCTGAATCCTTACTGTACAAAAGGCCACACATTATGGCTTCTTTTTTAAGGTCTTTTGGCAGTGTTGTCAGCTCAGCCTACTTCTGTTCTGTCTATATTTAGGGTGAATAATGCCCTGTTGGAAAGATGTCCTACATAAACTGTGCTCCTCCATCTCTGAATACCTGCAGTTGAACTCGCCTCAGTTATCAGACACTTTTTTGTTCCCCGTGTCTCAGCCTGTATCCATGTGCCACTCGGTCCACTTTCAGCTGAAAGAAGTATGACTGACATAACCACGCAAACTTAATAAAGCAAAAAATCGTTAACAAGCTAAAACTATAAATAAGTTTACATAAAGTGAGTTTACTAATCTAATGGAAGTTTTCCCTTCATGTGGGTGGATGTTTTTTCGTTTTCTTCCAACTTCTTCTATCCTCTCCGCCCTTGGTCACCATGGCAGCAGTCAAGACTGCTGTCTGTGAATTCATAGATCACGACTCAAAGTGTCTTTGACTTTTAGTTGTTAACATGATAAATATATTTTTACATATGTATCTGTTGGACCAGGTGGCTTGTCAGTAGCACATGAGCTCCTCTAAGCAGCTGCCATAGCTCATTAAATAATAAGATAATTGATGCTCACAATGCAGATGTCTCTTTCAAGAAAGCAAAGCTTTTTCAGGTCATTGTTATGTTAGTTCATAATGAAATTTAGAAATTGGGGTTAACAGGAACCGTGGAAGTCAAGAAAACATTATGAAAGAACCGCTTGTTGTATTGCAGGGAAGGCAAAACAACTCCCACTCTGACTGAAGACCCTCTGGAAGATTGAGTAGACTATGAGTTGATGGTCCACCATTCTAATATGCAACTAAATCTGCATCCTCGTGGGAAGAGGAAAACCTCTTCTCAGAATTCTATCAAATTTTGGTTACATTAGTAAATGGATATTTGGAGACACCAGGGGTCTCATATTAAACGAAAAGATCCCAGCTACAGATGATAAGCAGCTTTCAGTGCAGAAAGCAGCACCAGTAACATTTCACTGATAAAAAGAAGACTGGATATGCTGTAGTAAAATATAAGCAATATTTTGACAGCAAACCCCACATCAATCGGTAAAAACCTAATAATGAAAAGACAGGATAATGATCCTAAACACGCCTCAAAATCAACCTATGTGCCAAAACTCTGTAGGAAAACCTTTAAAAAGTAGATTGAGGTCACTCTCGTACAAGGAGTTTTTGCAGGAAGAGTGGATGCCATGCAGGGTGCAAAACCTCTACATGAAGCATTTTTTTCTTTTGTTTTTTAAATTCTTTTTCATATATTAAAAATTTACAATATACGAAACAAAAATGGTGTAAAATGAAAGAAACATCTCATCTTGAACCTCATGCCTTTTGGAAATATTAGGTCATTTTATACTCAATTCATTATTCACAGTGATGGAAACTTTTTTTACTGGAATTTTCTAGTCGGACATTCTGTTTCCCAAATATGGGTAATGGGTGTGGACAGTAACTCAGTTGCTCTTACGGGAGCGTGATGACCTCTTTTACACAAGCATTTATATAATCTTTCAGGATAAATGTATTGGATTATTTGTGGTTAAACAGTCTTCGACACAATTTTTTTTCAAGCATCTCCTGACATTTTACAAGGTTAACAATTAATCATTGAATTGAACTTATCTATAATTGAAGTGTTGGCCGCTGAAAACATTATAACAGTGGTTCCTTTCATCTTAACACAGCAGGACTGTCCTGACGACAAAGCATCAGAAAATATCTCAAATTCACTTCATATTGAAAGAGGACTCTGACCCACATTCACCAGCCTGAGTGTCACTGTGTTCGCTTGCTGTCCTGCAATAATACTGAACATTTCAAACACATTTTATGACTTTCGCAGGTTGAATACATGCTGAACTCACACCCTGTGCTTCTTTAAATCATTCAGCCTTCCATCTGTGGAACATCATATCTATTTATCATCATCACTGTCCCTTTGAAACAAATTGTAATTGGAGATTGATGTGTCTGCTGTATGACTGGAGTACACTTTATTTTCTAACTTACATTAGATGCTCTGATGTCACGTTGTTTTGGATGAAGAGGAGAGCCTGATGGTAAAACTAAACTGAGAAGGTGGTGTTGCAAAAACGTGACAGATTACATAAGAGGCCCTGCAGCAAAAACAGATAGACTGGGCATTAACATGGGGATCACTGGTCTGAACCCGATACCGGTCTGCACCGGACACCCTGTCTCTGCCTCGCTCTTTCTCTTTTTGTCCCACAAACACACACATGTACTGATTGGACTGGTGAGCTCTGTTAATTGTGTGTGTGTGTGCAACAGTCAAAGATGTGTTACTGAGTGTGTGCAATGTGTGAGGTTGGTTGCTGGTCTCCAAGCACACTGGCACTGAGACTTTCCACTTTGTGTCAGCTGTCAAAACAACACTCATATAAATAGAGGGAGAATTAGCTAGCATAGCAGTGACTATAACAACAAATACACAATTTCAACGCACTTGCAAACAACACATACACAGAGGTTGATCCTCTGTCGACTGAGGACTTCACAGTAACTGATGCTAATTAATACACAATGTCCTCAGGAATATTATCAGACCCTTGAGAAATCATTTAAAAAGGTTATTCACGCACAAGAAGAACACAAAATCACTCACATGCCCACAATCCCCAAAGACACACACACACACACACACACACACACACACACACACACACACACACACACACACACACACAAAACAGACTCATTTTAA
>JAOXYM010000012.1:12699819-12709993 GCA_028567055.1 Leptatherina wallacei | reverse complement strand
TCTATCTATCTATCTATCTATCTATCTATCTATCTATCTATCTATCTATCTATCTATCTATCTATCTATCTATCAGTGGTCATAATGTTATGGCTGATCAATGTATTGATCACAAAGCAATTTTTTTAAAGGCCAAAAAATGTTATTTGCTTGACATCTTGTGTTACTTAGTTGTCACACTTTCCTAAATATGCAGCTGATTTGCTTCATTGTTAAAAGATTTCATCTAAAGTTTATACAAAGTACCTCTTCATGTGAGTCTCATTTAGTTTTTTCTGGTTCAGTGATGACAGTGGGTTTTTGTGGATTTAATTAACTTGAAAATTACACTTTGTCCTTTTCATTAGATTTGATTCATTTTCTTGTTATCAAGAGGAATTAGTAATTTAAGTTTTTTTCTTTTCAGCATTAACATTTGAGGCCAAGTGCGCTTATGAGAAAACCCAAATAAATCACTAAAAGATATATGTATCATGTACATAAATGCTGCTGCTCAGGCGATCTTTATACAATCCTGTCTGAGCTGAGGTGATGGCTACATGGAAACTTTGGCCTGCTAGTGGTGTTGAATGAAAGGTCAAAGGGGGAAATCACTGAAGTTAAAGGGATTCAAATTACTATTTCTAATCAGGCAAAGTCAGTTTTCAATTCAGACAAAGAGATGTGTCTATAATTTCACAGGGAAATAAATGCAACAATGAGAGAAAATTGAGGAAAAATTGTTATTTCATTCACTGTTTGGTCTCCCCTAAAGATCTAAACAGGATGACAAACATCTGGTAGGGAACCTTTGCTCTGGAACCTCTAAAATAGACCAATAGTAAGAGCTTATATGAAGCTTGGCTGCAGAAGAAAAATTAGGTCATTTGTGGGCCTGCAGTGAAAGGAACCAACTCGCAGACATGCAGGGAATTCATGAACTTAAACATTAACATCAGCTCACGTGTTAAATTAAGGATGTAACTTATGGGAGACATGTTTGATGAAAATTTCCAGAAGCATTTTTTGTGTTGATGTTAAAGAGCAAGAAAGTGAAAGACTGAAACACAGCAGGAAAAGCAATCAAACTGCTCACTTTCCTTCTACCTTCACAACCAAGCTCCAAAGTTGACAAAAATGTACACACACTGCCGCAAATACATGTGTCTCCACTGGCAAGCTGCCTGTCAGAGTCTAACATGCTCAACAAGTTGCACAGGACGCAGCCAGATCATGTTACTTTGTAACACCTGACACGATTACAGCAGGTGTCAGAAAAAAAACTGTGTGTATTTGTGTGTGTATGCATGCATTAACCTGAAAGGAGCCACTGGCTAAAAAACCCCACTGACCCCCCTGACTTGCCCTGAAGCTATTCTTTATATGGCTTACTGTATGTTCTAGTAATTTGAGGAAAATGGAATAAAACATCTCTGAACTATTTGCTGATATGGAACAGGACTTTCTTGTTGCACTCGAGTGGCCCAAATAAATAATCAAATTGTATGACTATTGGTGATTGTTCATTTGAGAGGTCCGTATATACTGAGGCCCTTATAGCACTTTATGACTCTTCAGATTTTTGCAGTGCACTACTTTTTGTGTGTGTGTGTGTGTGTGTGGGGGGGGGTATGCTACAAATGTTTGTCTGTGCATGCTGTTTATGTGTTTGTCCACATTAAAACAGCCATGTTGACTGAAAACACCATTTAGTAATCGGCCGACAGCCAGCAGTGCTCAAGGTTTACACAAGTAAACACACTTGACTGTGGTATAAGAGGAGGAATACAACACACACACACACACACACAAATAAACATGGTGGCAGATGACATAAATAACTGTGTACCTTCTCCTGCCTCCACCCTCTGTGAATGCAAAACTGATCTCTCAGTTTACAGGGATCATGTCTCATAACATTTCCAAATAGCCTGTTAGCTCTAAAGAGGAGATCAAAGGTCACTTTTTCCTTCCCTTCCACTTCTTTAAACTTCTTCTCTGGCCTCCTTGGGATACGTTGTTTGAACTGAGTTTCTTGCATGTGAGTGAAGTGCAATTATGTTTGAGGCAACCTCTGAAATAGTATTCACTTGCCAAAAATCGTCTTTCATGAGAGAGACTGATTTATAAGAGTAAAAACATGAAATGTTTGGCAACAAGTTGCAATTAGCAAGTATGAACAGGATAATAGTTCAATTTTTCAGTATTTTGATTTTTAAAGGCACGAAATTGTATTAATTAGACTTGTTGCAGGTTGCCACTGATATTAGAGTAAGACAGCTGAGTAGTTCTTTCCTTGCAGTGGATGTGTGACAGAAGTCATGCAAGCACCTGTTGATCTAAGTCAACTGATGGCAACTGAGTAAACTGAGTCTGACTGGTGAAGAAGTCACGGTGAGGTGAAGCTGAGAAGTCTGGTAGTAGATGGCCTTCTGCCAAGCTAGCCCAGAGCTTAAAAACAATGTTTCTCTATAATGAAAAGAACGTTGTTCTCTTTTCTTTTTTCTTTTTAAAAAAAACTGATCTAACTCATTTTTATTTTTATGCACAAATGTCCCCCCATCTGGTCTGGAAACCCCCTACTTTGTACCCTTGTGTTTGTCTGATTTGTTTTGCCAATCAGTTGAAAGTCTAATTGTCTCTTCAATCAAATGGACTGAATCTCTTGGCTGAGGATGAGACAGGAAATTGTAACACTCTCGATTAAGAAGAGCAAATGCTATTTATGTTGCGATGACAACTCTGCCTCTGCACCCATGGGAGAGACCATCCCCAATATCTGCACTCAATAATGGATTCAGGTTGCTATTTATATTCTTTCCACTCTTTCTTTCTCTCAACCCTTTTCTCTCTGACTGTCACTTTGCCAGCTCTCATAATAATTATAGCTGTTGGCCATCATAAAAAAACTATTACAGAAATAACCGAGGCCTCTGTAGAATGTTAAAGCAGTTATCAGAGAGAGTGAGATGTGCAGACAATGCTAACCCTTTAGATGTACTGAAGCACAGTCATATGTTTCTGTAGCCTTCCTTAGGAACTGGGTTAAAGAAAGAATATTCAAATCCAGTGATGTAAAAGCCCTTTCGGATCAATTACGAGGCTACAGCCGAGGACACTGGAGTCATGACCAACAGTAGGACAAGATTACACAAAGCAAATAAATGCTAGCATGTGATGGGTGTTTTATAGGCTGATTCTAGGATTTTTAACCAATTCAGTACCATTTTCTCAATAAATAAATAAGTAAATAAAGAAAGAAACCAGGGAAGGGTTATAGTCATAAAATACTGCATAAATATTATGTTGAATGAATCACTTGAGCTGAACTGTGCAACCTAATGACTGAATCTAAGATTACTCTGAATCAGAGTTTGGCAAAACTACACTTGAAAAAAATTAATGTAAAATTTTAAATGAAACTGATCTTTGTTTGTTGATGTAAACTGAAACGACAGTTTAATCAGTGTGAATAAGCTTATCTATCCAAACTGAAATGAATAAATCAGTGCATGTAAGTGCTGTGAAAACCTAGTCAGTGGAAAAGAGGAAGGGTAAACAGCTTTATGCTGCTGACAATTCATCCGAGAGCCTGTATGCCAAGCGCGTGCTTCTCTACCTCAGAGGAGCATCCACTAGAATTAACTCTCAGTGCCATTATTGCTTTGTTGAGCAGCTAGTCCTATCTTCTTGTTCAGCTCAGCATCCTCAGTGGGCTCTGCTATTACCTTGAGGAAAAACTTTGCATAGAACTCAAATAGGTTAAGTTCAAACCAGCACTTTCTGTGGGCTTTAAAGTTTTGGTGCATTACAATCTAATTAACTATATGTTTTCAATAAAAACTAAACTTAGGGTTAAAGTTATGATTAGATCTCTCTCTCTTTATTTAGAATAGCTTCAACGTTAGATGCAACAAAAACAAGTATGTTGTCATGGTTACTGTCTCTTGGTTACATTAGGTTTCACTTACCAGCCTGAGAGGAACTTGGATGGTACACACCAACCTATGTTCATGTCTATGAGGGGCTCATACACGAAAATCAATTAATGGCGAGCAGCGCCCTCTACTGATAAAAAATAGTAACTACAGAAGTATTGGCCAAGGTTTTCCTTTTAAATAAAGTTTGCTTTGTTTACAGACACGCTGAAAAATGGCTTCCCTAGCAACCACTCGATGTGATGATGAACTCTGCTCGGTATTTATCTCAGAGCTGTTTGCAGCTTCTTCTTTTTTCAAAAGTGACTTATATTAGGTAGTTTGAAATATTATAATTATATCATATATATCAAGAGACGGGGGGGTACGGCTAACGAGCTAGGCATCGGTTGTTAGTGCTAGCAAACGTTAGTAAAGATATATGCGAGGGAAACTGCTAACTGTAGACTTGTGTGACATATAGTAACTGAAATTTTACAATCTGGTGTTCAGTCATTATTTAATGTGACTTTTTCCATTCTTTACCCGGCTCTTAAGAAGTTATGTTACGTTTCTTGTGTCTGTCTGACCATGGATGCCGCGCCAACGACTTGGTTACCCATTCTAGACTGACGAGGGGCGTAGTTTTGTATAATCGGACGCAACGTGGATGGCGTTTTATTCATTCCAAAGCGGGTTGACTTGACTCTTGTGTTTTACTTTCTATTAATCGACTAATCAGGGGGGAGGAGACACCCAGGTTCAGCAGACCAGCACATCTCCTCCTGTCAACACTGATAGAGTGGTTCACCGGCTGGATAGACAAGAAACGCTACAATTTCTTCGGGAAGCCGAGAAGAACAAGAGGCAGTAGGTGCAAATTATCATGTTTATCTTGATATAGTGATTTACTTCCCCCCCCTCTTGTTTGTGCTTGTATTGCTTTTTTGGGCACAATTATCCAACTGTGTGTATTTCCATTTAATTTAAGAACGTTAACTTTAATGGCATTTTTATTTCAATGGTTTATCTCGATTATCACCAACAATATCGGTAATTTTCTTGATAAAATGTTAAAAAATTCAGATTATTGATTTTAATTCAATTATCTTAATTTGAATACATTTTATTGCAAGCCTAAAATAAATCTATGGACTCAAAAGTAAATGGTGTAAATCAGTGCTCAATAACAGTGGGCAATTCTTATAGAGTTTATTTTTTTGGACTAACATTTGTCATCTAAAATGTTCATGAGATTTTGTAAAATAACATTAAAGGAAGTCCTTTAAGGAGTGATGATAGTCCTCAAAGTCCACCCTTGTAGTCAATATTTGTGTCTTTTTCTTTTTACCTGCGCCGAGGCGGAGGTCCTTTTTGGCAGCTTTGGTTTGTTTGTCTGTCTGTTAGCAGATTAACTCAAAAAGCTATGGACAGTTACTGATGACATTTTCTGATGAAGGAAATCTCAGAAATGGAATAAGGAACAAGTGATTAGACTTTGGGGGTGATCTGGATCACCACCTGGATCCATTAAATTTTTTAAGGATTCTTTACTACGGGGAGATGGGGAGATTTTTTGCCATTAGATTTTCTAAGTCAAAAAATAATGCCCGCAATCATTGGCAAAAAAAACAACAAAAAAACAAGACATTGGCTTGGGGAGGTCTGTGCTCTCTGAGTGCTTCTAGTTTTATTTGATACATCTCACACTCTTACTTTCAGTATTCATTTTTACAAAGGAATTGTATACAGAAAATATAAAGCACATTCCCAATCTTAGCTTTGTTAAAATGTGATGGTCCACCAAATTTATTGTTTAACTTTACTTTTTATAGGATTGAAAAGCTGGAGAAGGAGAAGGCGCTGATCGCACAGTGCAAAAAGAATGGCTGGAAAGATGTGTCTGGGGAACTGGAGGAGTATGAGAAAATATTAGAGAGAGAAAGAAATGCTGAGAGTGAGTCCTCTTTAGCAAAATACATTGTCTTCGCCTTTTCAGGCTCTCTATCTTGAAATGGGAAATAAAAAACTTTTTATTTCATCTAGTTCCTCTCAGTTATGAGAGTGCTCTCTGAAATAACATCAGTAAACTACAGTAAAAAAAAAAGAAAACACCCATCTGCAGTAGTTTACTTTGTAATAACACACAACTTTCACAATGTTCTTTTTTCTTCAGAGATGAAATGTCAAAAACAGTTATTGAAGATTCATAATGGTGTGAAGAAATTTCAGAGACATCTAACTGATGTAAAGCCATCTCCTGAGTGTAAGTTAGATGAAAAATATTAAATTAAACATAAATTAAATTTTAACCAGTCAACTTGTGAGACGGTCACTACTTTTTTGTCATAAACAGGAATAATTGTACCACTTTGTTGAGTCAATATAATATATACTGTCGTAGTGTACTGCACCTTCAATAAAATATGGGAACTATTGGATTATATGAATACGTTTGTTGATCATGTTTTTGCATTTCCTTTGGGGTTTTTAGTGATTGAAAAACTGAAGGAAATAATGTCAGAGGTGGAAATCTCAATAAATACCCTCAAAGAGGAGCAGCAGTCATGGTAAGCTAAGTAAAAATGTAACTTTAAAGTAAAAAAAAAAAACTAGACAAATACCCAATAAAATGTGATGCACTTCAATTCATTAACTTAAACTTGCTACCTTTTACTTCTCAATATTCTTCAATATAGAGCACAAAGTATGTTAAATGGAATGTAATACATGTAAAAGGCAGTATATTTACTTTTATTCCTGACTGCACTGTGCAGCGGTTTGTTCTATACTGGGAATTAATCCAGCTAGTGACATAAGAATCATACTTTTTATTTCTTTCTTCCTCTCAGCTTTGAGGAATATCTGAAAGAGGAGAGGATATGCAGGCAGGAGGTCACTGCTTATGAGAAGAAGATTGAAAACTGGAAACTTGCTCTCAAGCCAAACTCTAAACAACACATAGCTCCCACTCTTAAGGTTTGCCTGCTTTCAGTTTCTCCATCGGTTGGGTTTTTTCCTTGTTATCCCTCACATATGCAGTGATAATAGGATGCATGGATTTATTTTTTGCCTTATCTTTTCCATAAGACCAAGCCCCATGACAGAGACTTTCCTATAGAGGTCCGAGCTTTGGAGACTTTCCTGCAGAAGACAGGAGGTCTTAATGGAGGGTGGGACCAATATGACCACCAAACCTTCCTGCGGGTAAATAATACTATCATTCATTGTCTGTAGCTTGTTTATTTTACCACCCTCTATTAGCACCCCTTTGCACTCAGTAAGCATCACTTTTTAAACTCATAATTCCCCTCTTCTCATGGCATGAGTTCATGATTCTTGTCTGACTTGCATGTTGGGTTTACAGTTCTGGATGAAGCACAGTCGGCTACCATCCTACAGGAAAGAGGCCAAACTGTACCTGCCAGGTAAAACACTGGAGGAGATCGATCAACACGAGGACTGGTATCAGGAGCTGCTGTACCTACAGGACAGAAAGAGAGAGGTAAAGAACTGGGAGAAGTGCGTCGACAAAAAATAAAAAATAAACAGTCCTCGATGAGCTGTGAAAATTTTAACACCTGCATGTGAAGTTGGAGTTGAAGAAAAAACACTCACCCTACAGTTTACTAAGTTCTTGATATCTTGATGCCAGAGTCTCACCAAATCCAGATTGTACCATTTATAATTGATGGAACAATAGGAGAAATGTAAAGAATGAAAATGCTTTATTAATCCCTTGATGGAAATGATCTTTATTAGGTCTTGGGGGCCTAATAAAGATCATTGGATCAAGTGGTGACTGGCTGGAATGACCTGTATCTTTATGTCCTGCAGTGTACTTGAAGAAGCCTCTGCCTCAACACACTCGGTTGTTTCCTCACTGTGTTGTGTAAAGGCTGTGAAGAATTGTCCGTTATGTTCAGTAGCTCTTGCTGCATTCTCCTTTATACAATGACCTCTAGTGGCTCCAAAGTTGCAGCCTTTCTGGTCATCTTGACTTGTCTTGTCTCAATGACCAATCAAGTCCAAGATGACATCATTTGTTATGGACAAACACTGCGGTACCTCAACCTTTGCTCTTTCCGCACACTTTGATGTCTCAGTCTGTTTACACTGTCTTAAAGCAGTTCAAAGACACATTAGAGTCCGAGTTACAGTATGTTCCTGCAGCCATGTCTCGGTGAAACACATAATATTACATTCCCTGTATTCTTTCTGAGAACTTTGAGCCAATCTGTTTTGTTAGCTGGCCACCTCACATTTCCCATCAGAACAGTTGGAAGAAATGATTTAAATTTCCTGTGTCCTACATCAGCTTGTGTGGGATTTGGTACGCTATTTTACTCATTAATTTGGTTTTGGTAAGCCTAATTAGTTGATCCCGCTGGTAAACAACTATTCCATTGCCATTAATACTTATTATCTTGAGAAAAGTCCTTTGTACCACTTGAGGAGCACAACCTCCAAACCAGTGTAAAAAAACTATTTGTAGATCAGCGTTGCAAATAAGAAAAAGTATGTTGAACATAAGAGCAACATAATATGATATTATATATTGAAATGTATATGATATTTATTTTTAACATTTATGTGTCAGGACTAAAATATTCTTGATTTCTGGACTGAGTGGAAAGTAAGTCCTGACCCCACTTGTGTTATTCATAGATGCAAAGTATTTCAAAGTGTAACTTTTCATGTTTTGAATTGTTTTTTGATCAATAAATTGTTAGTGATGTTGAATATGGAGTGTAGTTTTTAAGGTGCCTCAATTTCCTACTGTTCTTATAACAATAAAAAAAACTAGTGTGTCTGATTTTGTTTTATTCCCAGTGTGTGCCACTAGTTTACATGTTACAGCTGAGTACTGTTATAGCACCATTAGGGTCTCAGTAAAAGCCTATAAAATTGACATTGACATTTCCTTTCGTTCAGTCAGCTTAAGAAGATGGCCTAACCAGAAGCTCAGAAAAATCTTTTCTAAATATTTAGTTTTGACCTATTTTTATGACTTTTACGCCCTACCTAGGCTATTCAGCATTGGAAAGCCAGCAAACATCAAGAACGTCAGACCAGAATACAAAGTCAGGAGGAAACGGAGGAGGCACAAAGGAGAGAGAAGGCGGCCAAGAGCCTGGCTGAGCAGCACAGGTGAACAAATTGTGGGATCGAAGAGAATATAAATCAGAGACCCTCAAAGTCCTGCCACTCCTGATGTGTTCTCAAAGTACTAGGAGTGGTCAGCCTCATTTTTGCGCCTTGTTTGTTTTACGGTCCTTTTCTGTTTAAGGAGTGAAGAGCAGAGGAGGGAGGTGGCACGCCACCTGGAGGAGTGGAGGGAAGAGAAGCAGAAAAAAGAGGAACTGGACAAGGAGGAGAGGGTGACTGACGAGATTCGAAAGAGGAGACAAGAGAAGGTCCTATTTTGTTGTCACTTTGCTGCATTCGTATCATTTCATCATCAACACTTGGAAGCGCCTTGTAAAATTATGTAAAAATTCTATTCATATGTCTTACAGAAAAAAAAAAACGGATGTTAATAGGTTGGTGCCCTCCACAGATGATTTATCTTTAACACTTCAAATGATTTCCATTGAATAGGAAGAACGTCGCCGCCAGCTGGAAGTGAAGTTGGTCCTGGAGGAGCAGCTCCGACTGAGGAGAGAGGAAGAGGAAGAGCAGAAGAGGAGAAGGAGAGAGGAGGAAAAGAGAGAAATGGAAGAGAGGCAAAAAGAGGCAACAAAGGTCATCAAACACTTCAGTGAAAGGGTACGTAGTGTTAAAGCACAACAGCAGATATTTTCACTTCAGCTATCAAAGGCCAGACTTTAATTGAGTGAGTGCAGATTTTATTGATGACACCCGGGATACCTCCCATACTTTGTAAAATACAAAACCTGGCTGTACCTTTGTAGGATCTTCACAAGGTGGAGGCAAAGCTTCATGAAAAACAGTTCAGGGAAAAGGAGGAAGAAGAGAGACGGAGGAGAATCACTGCTAAACTGAAGGAGAAGGTGTGTGTTGTCTCAGGAGAAAAGGTTCAACAAAAATCCTCACAACCCTTAAATGATTTAACACCTTTGCTGCTGTAGTTAAAATATGGATGTTTATTTGTTTCTCGCACAGGTGGATGGTCATGTCAGTAAAGACCCATCCAGGCTCATCCGTCCCACTAAAGGATGGCAGGAGCGGATGAAACACATTGGACCTTCGGGAGGAGGACCAGTGCTACAAATGTCTCACAAGTGCGATCCCAGATTTAATTATTTATATATATA